>ML264740.1:49222-62052 GCA_005239495.1 Nicotiana undulata | reverse complement strand
GAAGAAAGCCTTGTATGGACTAAAGCAGTCTCCAAGAGCTTGGTTTGACAGATTCTGCAAAGCGATGATCTCCTACGGTTACCAGCAAAGTAACGCTGATCGTACCCTCTTCATGAAACACCAAAAGGGTAAACTCACTCTTCTCATTGTTTATGTTGATGACATAGTAATGACAGGGAATGACGATGAAGAGATGACAAAATTGAAGAAGCTGTTAGCCCAGGAGTTCGAGATCAAAGATCTAGGGAAGTTACAATACTTCTTGGGAATTGAGGTTGCTAGATCAAAAAGAGGAATCTTTATTTCTCAAAGGAAATATATCCTAGATCTACTGAAAGAAACTGGTATGACAGGTTGCAAACCAGCAGAATCTCCCATTGAAAGCAATCACAGGTTACAAAATGGGGTTGGAAAGTCAGTTGATAAGGAGAGATATCAGAGGTTGGTTGGAAAACTTATTTATCTCTCTCACACTCGACCTGATATAGCATATTCAGTTAGCTTGGTGAGTCAGTTCATGCACGATCCACGAGATCCTCATATGCAGGCTGTCTTTCACATTTTGCGGTATCTAAAGTCTGCACCAGGAAAGGGTCTACTTTTCTCCAAACATGGTCACCTCCATATAGAAGCCTTTACAGATGCGGATTGGGCTGGATCTCTAGATGACAGAAGATCTACTTCTGGTTATTGTACACTCGTGGGAGGGAATGTAGTTACTTGGAGAAGCAAGAAACAAAATGTTGTTGCCAGATCCAATGCAGAAGCAGAATATAGAGCAATAGCCCAGGGTGTTTGTGAACTGATTTGGCTACAAAAGTTAATGAAGGAATTGAGACTGTCTGGTACAGGGAAGTTTTTGTTATACTGCGACAACAAGGCTGCAATCAGTATAGCTCATAATCCTGTTCAACATGATAGAACCAAACATGTTGAAATTGATCGACATTTTATCAAAGAAAAGATTGTTGGTGGTACCTTGAGTTTGTTGCATGTATCGTCAGAAAATCAGCTAGCAGATGTGCTCACAAAAGGTCTCAACAAAAAGACTTTTCACACTTTGGTTTGCAAGTTGGGCATGTGCGACATCTTTGCACCAACTTGAGGGGGAGTGTTGATTAGGCTAATTAAGTAGAAAGATCTTATTTTATTTTGTAGCCTAATTATAGGTTGATATTATTCTGTAACTTAATTGTAGGACTTAATTATAGGAATCATTGATTCTCTTTCCTAGTTTAGCCATAGGACTCACTGTATAAATATCAGTACCTTTGATGTGAATAATACACACATAAACTACACAAAAGGCTCAAGTTTACCTCCTCGTATATACTCTGGTGCACGTCGCCGATTAGGAAGAAAATTATGACTTATACCGACTATATTCAAATTGGTTAAACAGATAGCTATAGATAGGATGGTTTGGAGTTAAGGCATGTTAAATTGTTCAAGACTTATAGGTGTGGTTTCTATATTATTTGAACCACTCAGCAGTTAGTGGAAACTCCTATAGGCAGGATTTCTAGGTGACCAGTTTTGACGAAGAAGCTATTTAATACATAATTCTTATTAAAGAATCCTATAGTCATGCTTTCTATGTGTGTTGTAGCATCCTATAGACATGATCTCTAGACAATTTGCGTATGGGCAGTGAAGTAGTTGAGAATGCAAAAGTATTCAATTGTCTCTATAGGCATGCGTTCTAGACGGGTTGTATGACAAAAGAAGGATAACGACGATGACAACTTGGGTAATCTATATTGGATGGACATGGTGTCTAGACGAGTCACATATTTGAAAGAAATACCAAAGCATACAGTTTCAGTTGTTCGTATTGATCTCCTATAGGCATAATACCTAGGTTCAAGAAGTTCAATTTAGATCATATAGGCCTGTTATCTAATCATTCAAGTCATCATATAGACCCTCAGTCATATTTTCTAAGGGGATAATATTGTGTGCATATAATTCCAGAGAATGAGGCATGATGAGCAAACAAACAATTAAGATCATATAGGCATGATCTCAACCCATTCACATAAAAAATAAAGTATCCTGGTGCTCTCTTTTCACTAATTTCCTCATCATTCAGATTTACAAGTTATTGCAGACCTTATTATACAAGCATAGACCCAATTACAAATGTAGAATAACTTAGTAACATATCTGGTCCTTCCAATATGCTTAGAACTTTGCACGGATGGCAGGCCCAAACTCTAGATGCGAACCTTGCATTTCAAACCTCCGATACCGAAGCAGGCCCAATGCACTAGGCCCAAATGAATAACTTACTTACCCAAATGGATGCCAAATTCAGCCTTACAGGTGACAAATGGGATTAATTAGCAAACTTCCAAACTTAACTCCTAAGGCTATAACTAATTAGCAATTCTACCGAAACACATGGACAAGAATACACGAAATACAGACAAGTTCACAAAGCAGACTCATGCTTGCATTTTCAAAAACAAAGGTAAAGTAATAGAATTGACCATAATAGGATAGTGAACTATTTCAAAAGAGTTTCAAAAGTAAATTGATTTACAATTATCCTAAAAGAACTGTAGACACAATATATATACATGAAAATCCAACAGAGTCATAGACAAGAACAAGTAAAGCATAACCTTCACATGAAAATTTTAACATGAAAGCTAAGTGAAGACAATATAACAGAACATATTCATGGTCGAGCAATCACTTAGTTGAGAAATGAGAAAACTTTAACATGTTGAGTATCAATTACTATACCAGAAAAAAAAACTTATAGTAAGCAAAAACATGTCAACTTCACATCAATCGAACATGCAAGCACCAAACCTTATGCTAGTTGGTCTCATATAGTAGAAAATGATGGTTATGATATTTAATCTAAATTTCTTAATTGATACTAAGGAACACAAGATTGAGCAAGTCAGGAACACAATAGAGTTACAAATAGCATGGGAAAAGATCACAGCTGACAGTAGAATTCCATAAAGATAACAGGTTAGGCATGAATTTCTCAATGGGGATTAGAACACATTCTGGATATGAATTGGTTATTCATAATAGTACATGACAAGGCAAGAAAACAAACCCGAAATAAGCAACAGTAATAAGCATTCGAGCACATAAATTAGCATGCGGGATTAAGAAAGCAGAATCAAGGAAACAAATAGAAAAGTTGAACCACTAGAAGGCATAGAGCCTTAAGAAGAGCTTCAAAACATATAATGGCATGTGATTTATACAAATTCTTAGAGACATAGATATGCAGAATAAGAATACAACAGAAAGAAAATGAAATTGCAAGAGTCATGGATACATTACCAGTTACAAAAGAACAAGTAAACAAGAGGAGTAATTTCAGCAATACTTTAGTGTTAATAGCAAATGAATAGTGGAACCCAGGAATCTCAGTGTGTCAGAGTTCCCAAGGGTTTCTAATGAACCTCGAGCAATGCTCACACTGAGAAAGGTTCGAGAATTGAATTTCGGTGGCCTTTTTCAGTCAGCCAAGAGCCAAAGTTCCAAACAATATAGAATGAGAGAATAAGACAGTAATAGTAGTTAATTTCAGTGAATAAGCTCTCCCCAAAGGAAATTAGGGGAGGCATTTATATAGTGATAGAATCAGACAAAAAAAACAATTAAACACAAACAATAAGAGTAAAATCCCGCATGCAATCCAGTAAAGTAACCAGAAAGGAAAGAAATCAAACTCCAAACCCTAGTTAGGGTTTAATACTCAAAAATCGACCAACTGGTATGAGGAATCAGGCATTTCTTCGTGTATATGAATGACATATTATCCAAATATTTAATATTGAGGTTGATTTCCGTCCGATATAGAGGTCGTATTTGCCAAAATTGAACAAATACCAAAGTAATACCATAATCGTGTGACCAGTAGCAAAGAAACTCAAATATGGTAAGCAAATAATGGTAAAATTCCATTATCAACGGGATTAGGAGAGCGAGTTAGGGGGAGGAGGCTAGGGTTCTTCAGAAGAGAGAAAGGGAGGGTTGAGAGCGGTTAGGGTACGCGGCTTTGGGAAAATGGGTTGGGATTTCAGGGGTTGTCTAATTAAAACGGGTGGGGTGATAGATCAACGGTCGGGATTAAGGAATAGGAGGGGTGGGTCGTCCAACAAGTTTTGACCCGGTAATTTTAAAGGGGGTCGTTTCGTTTGGGCTTATGAGGCTTAATGGATATGGGCCATCTTGTTTGGGCCTTGATTTGGTCCCAAATTAGCTCAAAATTAGGGCTACAAATTAAATACACGAAATTCATCAAAAATAAATTATAAAAATAATTAGTAGATAATTAAAAATATTGTTTATGCAATAAAATACTTAAAATTAATAGCTTAATATTATAAAAATATAAGAAATTCTATATTAGTATAAATAATATAATAAATACAATCATGTATAGAATATAAGCTGTTATTGCAAAATTATGTAAAATATCTTTAAAATAGAATATATTATAAAGTAAATATTATGAAGCATATATATGGATGCAAATAATAAATTTAGATGATTAAGTCATCACAAAATAATTTAAAGGGGTAATTAGTAAATATTCAAGTGATTAAATACAAGAAAATCGATTTTAAAGCTTTAAAAATTACGAAAATTTATAATAAAAAAATACTTGTATAACTCTTGTAAACTATGTAACGATGCAAAATATATTTTAAGAGTATATATACTATTTAAAAAATATGAGGGCAAAATTGGGTATCATTAACTGCCCCTATTTACCTGTGAATGATGAAAGAGTTGTCGGGTAAAGAAAATGATGACCAATTTTGTTCGAAGTGAGTGAGGAATGATGTACTTTAAAAAAATGAGGATCGAACCCTGGTTCGTGAGCTGCCTACATGTCCCTGGTGTGACGGGAATCAGGCCATGTGTAGTTCTGGATCCAACGACAAAGGAAAACGATGGAGTTGTTATAAGAGTCATATGTTTCAAAAAAGATCGTTTGGATAAGATAGTGTTGTAGGTAATGAATAATTTGAGGTGGAGCTTCGAATTTGGACATTGCGAATATTTGAAGTAAATGTTTGGGCAGTTACGGGACAAAGAGTAAACAATTGTTGGTTGTCGACTACGTTTGAGATAGTCAAAGGATGTGAACGTTGTGAACGGAAATCGGAGTGAGAATTGCTCCTATTTGTAGAACGGTTACCTCCCGAGTAACCTGCAAAACTTAAAACACGATGCACGCGAATATATAGGGTTATTGCATAAATTAAACATAATGCAAATTCCCTTTAGACCATAAGGGTTGTCCTAGGACGATGAAGATGATGTCCTTAGACCAAGACGTCCTAGGCCATGAAGTGTATGATAAGGTATTCGCAGGCCATGGAATGGTATCCTCGGGCCATGAGGATGGTGCCTTTGGACTATGACGCCTTTGAATAATGATATGCAACTTTGTGAGATCCACAGGCCATGACATGGTGTCATCAGGCTATGAGGATGGTACCTTTGGACTATGACGCCTTTGGACAATGTAGCGATTTTTCAGCCATGAGATGCAAGTATGTGGTAATATGGATTGCTTGATAAAGGAAGAAGGTGATGCTTAGTGGTATGCGAGAATGAGACGAGACAAGGTTTAGTCTTGTTTGAGATGAGGGCAGTGCTTAGCCCGATACAAAGAGTGGAGACAATGCTTAGTCTCATGCAAAGAAAGGCAATGCTTATACTTGTGCAAGGATTGGAGACAGTGTTTAGTCTCATGCAAAGGAAAGGCAATTCTTAGCCTTATGCGATAATGGAGGCAATGTTTAGCCTCGTGCGATGAAAAGTAGTGCTTGGCCTTGTGCATTGTGGAGGTAGTGCTTAGCCTCACGCAAAGAATGGATACAATGCTTAGTCTCATGCAAAGAAGGTAGTGCTTAGCCTTATGTAATGTGGAGGAAGTGCTTAGCCTCATGCAAAGAATGGAGATAGTGCTTAGTCTCATGCAAGGAAGGCAAGGCTTAGCCTTATGTAATATGGATGCAATGCTTAGCCTCATGCAAAGAATGGAGACAGTGATTTGTCTCATGCAATGAAGGCAATGCTTAGCCTTATACAATGTGGAAGCAGTGCTTAGCCTCACGCAAAGAATGGAGACAATGCTTAGTCTCATGCAAGGAAGGTAGTGCTTAGCCTTATGCAGTGTGGAGTAAGTGCTTAACCTCATGCAAAGAATGGAGACAATGTTTAGTCTCATGCAAGGAAAGGCAATGCTTGGACTTATGCAATGCGGAGGCAGTGCTTAGCCTTATGCAAATAATAAAGATAGTGCTTTGTCTCATGCAAGGAAAGCATAGCTTAGTCTTATGCAATGTGGAGGCAGTGCTTAGCCTCATGCAAAGAATGGAGACAGTTCTTAGTCTCGTGTAAGGAAGGTAGTGCTTAGCCTTATGCAATGCGGAGGCAGTGCTTAGCCTCATGCAAAGAATAGAGACGGTGCTTAGTCTCTTGCAAAGAAGGCACGACTTAGCCTTATGCAATGTGGAGGCAGTGATTAGCCTCCCGCAATGAATGGAGACAATGCTTAGTCTCATGCAAGGAAAGGCAATGCTCGGCCTTATGCAATGCGGAGGTAATGCTTAGCCTCATGCAACGTGAGAGCATTGTTTAGCCCTATACAAGGAGTATAGACAATGTTTAGTCTCATGCAAAGTAAGACAATTGTTTTCCCAAGAAAGGAAATAGTTTTGAAGATTGACAAAGGAACTCCGAGATGAACCAGGTCCATCACAGGTGACAAAACGAGCATATTCAAAGGCACATGAGATGCACATGTAGGAGATAAACATATTCTGGTGAAATTGAGATATCTTCTGATCGAAAAGATTGCAAAAACGAATTTGGAGAAGGACTCCTTATTCAATAAGAACAGAATCTAAGATAAGGAAGGACTTAGGAGTTGAGTTTGACTAGAACTCTTTCACCAAGGAAGAGTAGCATTAGGATTCTAGTTAATTCCTTATCTACTAAATCCTATATATATTGCAGAATGTTAATATTGTAGATAGACCCACAAAAGCAGAAATTTATCAAGAATTGAGAGCAAAATTCGTGAAGAAATTTTGCAAGCAGTTCGAGCCAAATTGAAGAGTGCGAATCTGGAGCTACTTGAACCAGCTAGAATAACCAGTTCCATTTGTTGTCTTTTAGTCTAGTTTATTTGTAGTAGGTGATTACAACATGTACCTTTCAACTTTATGTAGAAGCAATTGTAATAGGTATTGAGTGTTTAAGTTATAGCTAACTTGAAGTTTGTCGCAAATAGCTAGAGGCTAGTTTGCCACAAGGGGATTAGAGTTAGTCCTTAGGTTTACAAAAGAGTTTATTTTGTAAATGATGTTTGGCTCATTGTTTTAGTGAAGAGTTTGGAGAAAATCCTACTGGGAAGTATGTCGTGGTTTTTTCACCTTTTGAGCCAGGTGTTTTTCACGTAAAATTGATGTGTTCTTTAATTCTTGTATTTATTATTCCGCAACAGTAGGAGTTGGAACACATAGAAGCACCAGGTCCTTCTATCCAGTGCACACGAAAATCGGACACCACGTAAATCACTCTCCTTCTTGTGTGGTATTGACGTAGATAAACAACAATTGGTATCAGAGCAGGTTATCCTTGAAGAGGCTAACACCTTAGGAAATGATCAAGATGAGTGCACTACATGAAAAGTGTAATGAGAAATCCACCATTAGGCCACCGCTATTCAATGATCACTTGCAGATGACTGATGGATGCTTCAAATGTGGTAAAAAGAACCACATGATCAAGAACTGTCCTATGTGGGACGTCAAGTGGAAAAAGGAGAAATCTGAAAGAAGGAACAGAAAGAAGGAACATGTTCATGACAAGAAGAACTACAACAAAAGGTCATCCAAAGTAATGGTTGCTGAGCGAGCTCTTATAGCAGTTCGGGAATCTGAAGATAAACCTGATGAAGAATCCGAGATAGACCTTAAGGATAAAATTAAACTCCTTTCTAAAGATAGACTATTTGAATTGTTGCTAATTTTAATTGATGGATCTAAGAATATAAGTTTTGAAAAAGAACAGTTGTCAAAAGAATGTAACTTTTTAATAGTAGAATGCAAAAACCTGGAAATAAATATTTGTAAAACTGAAAAGGAAAATACTACATTGAAAAACCAGGTTCATGCACTTGATACAATTGTCTTAGAACTTAGATTTGAAAATATGAAATTGAAGTTAGGAACAAGTAAAGAAATAGCTAGTGACACACAACTCTCACTAAAAAAGGATCTAGGAAAGGTAAAAAATGAGCTTTATAAAAAGGATGAATTGGTAAGAACCCTGAAGGAGGACTTGACTAAGGTTAAGCATGTGCTAGACAAAACTTGTAAAAGGAACAGGTCCTCTGATGCACTTTCATGGCTACAAAAACATCATAGTAGCAACAGAAGGTGACTTGGCTTTGGGAACTCTACACCTAAGTGGGATCCCAAAGGCAAGTACCTCACACTCCCTGAGAACAAGATTTGCACACACTGTGGTAATACTGGTCGCTATAAAAGTGAATGCACTACAAAAGAGAAGGCAAGTCAGAAGAACAAAAAATTTGTTCTAGTGAAAAATAGGCTGCCAAGTTGGGCTAAAAAGAATGTGATTTATCCTTTTGCCTATAGAAAGGGACCCAAACTAGTTTGGGTTCCTAAGACTAACCCCTGATCTCCTTTTGCATGTTCAAGTGAAGGGAGCAACCAAATATGGTACATGGATAGTGGCTGCTCAAAGCACATGACAAGAAGCAAGGACCAATTCCTTTCACTTGAGAACCTCAAAGGAGGTAATGTCTCCTTTGGAAATGGGAAGAAAGGTGAGATCAATGGGGTTGATAAGGAACAAGATGATGAAGATATTGGACTGACAAGAAACTCAAATGATGAAGCCATAGTCCATCCTGAAGCAACATCATGGGAAGGAACATGTGATAGAACATGTCCTTCCACCCAGGGCAACGTGACAGGGGGAACTGACTAGAGAGGAACCGATCCTCAAACCTTGAGGGAAACTGTCCATGAACCTATTCCTTAGTAACAAAACCAGGAAGGAACATCCAAAGAAATTGACACTCTTATTACAACATCCACGAAATTGGATATGGATGAACCCGGTTCATCTGTTGATCAGAAGATGTATAGAGGAATGATTAGCTCTTTGTTATATCTCACTGCTAGCAGACCTGACATTGTTTTCAGTGTAAGACTTTGTGTTGGATTCCAAGAAAATCCAAAAGAGTCTCACTTGACTATTGTAAAGAGGATCTTGAGATACCTAAAAGGCACCACTGACCTTTGTCTATGGTATCCATAAGGTAGTAATTTCAACTTAGTGGGATATGATGATGCTGATTATGCAGCTTTTCATGTGGATAGAAAGAGCACCTCAGGTATGACACACTTTCTTGGCTCATGTCTTGTGTCTTGGGCCACCAAAAAGGTAAAATTCTGAGGGCTTATCTACTGCTGAAACTGAGTGTATTGTTGATGCCTCATGTTGTGCTAAATGTTGTGGATCGAATAAAAATTAATGGATTGTGTGATTGATATAGGTTGTATCCCTATCTTTTGTGAAAACACTAATGCAATTAGTATGACCAAGAACTCGGTTCATCACAAAAGAACTAAGCACATAGATGTTAGACATCATCTTTTAAGGGATAATTATGAGAAGGGATTGATCACTATTGAGTTTTATGCTACTGATAAACAGATTGCTGATATATTTACAAAAACAATGAGTAGAGATCATTTTGAAAGGAACAGGTTACTATTAGGGATGATTAAGATCACCTGATTGAACCAGTTCAGAATGTACATGAAAAAAAAAGGAAGGAAAAATGAAAAAAATTGGCTAGAAAATCAGGAATTTGTGTAAATAATCAGATTAACAATTGCTCAGTCTCATAATGTAAAAAGTATACTCTTAGGCCATGTTTTGACATGACTCACTGATCACTAATGAATTTTTTTCTATCTCTGCAAATTGAGGCTTGATCAAGACGATTATGAAATGATGAACCTGATTCATCGTGCTGGTTCATCTGAAAGGCGAGGTATGTGTTCTACACTCTGCACACTTTGAAATACCAACAATTAAATCATGAGCAGAGTCCTACTCAAGCCCAAAATCTTCAAAAGCCTATCCAATTGACTTTGAACTAGTTCCGTTTCAACAAGAATCATCACCAAATTAAAATACCTAGATTCTAGGGAAACCTTAATCGTATATTCAAAACTAAAATTTCATTCAAGCCATCCCCTCACTTACATAACCATTCCCAAATTTTTGATGACTCTTTCAAGTCGACGACTGAGGGGGAAGAAACTGGGTCTTTCGATTTTGAACACGTAACTTCTGTACCATAACCTTCTTCTGAGGTCATTTATGAGGTTGCTAAAAACTTAGAAAATAGGTTCGTACTGGTTGGGTCTGTGGTATATTTGGGAATGCCTGAGACAAGAAGGAGAAGAGGTGAAAATATAATAGAAAAGAAAATGAGAGTGAGGGAGTACGAAGTAATGAGAAGGGGGAAAGGGAAGGAAGTGGTTGATTCTTCACCCACATCTGAATCCGTTAGAATGGCTATTTGTGGAGCTGATCCAGAGAAGGAGGAAGAGAGTAGTAAGAACGCAGGGGGAAGTGAATCAGGAGAAGCCGCTGAAGGGTTAGTAAATCTAGGAAAGCACACAGATGAACCTGGTTCATCTACTGAGGAAACCCTGCCGAATCTACTGAAAACGTTAGGCGATAATTACAATCTAAAGAAGAAAAGAACTCCTAAAGCTCAAACGTCTGGAACAACAAGAGAAAGTAAGAAATGAAAAGCTGCTCCTTCTGAGAATTCTAATATTTCTCTTCCAAGAGGAAGAACTACAAGGAGCAAGTTAAAGCAAAATGAGGACGAGTTGAAGAAAGCTTTAGAGGAGAGTAAGAAGAAAAGAGTGGAAAAAGGGAGAGAAAAGGTTGTTGAGCCTATTGAGGCTGTTGAAGTGGATGAGATGGACCTTGTCCATCAAAGTGAAAAAGTGGCAAAGGTAGTTCAGACCCCTAAGCCCAAGAAAGCCAAGTCTTCATCTGTTTCTTAGTATGCTGAACCATCTATCTTGGCTAAATGAACCAGGTCTGCAGTTTTTCCAAGCCTTAATTTCCTAGCATGCCTAGAACTTTTAGTGACCCGGATTCAGAAATTTTTGTTTGTTGCTAATGTTTTAACTGCTTTTATTTTATTTTGTGGATTGTGGCAGAATCGTATTCGCTCTATCAATGAAATCTGATGCTTTTTGCTCTGATTTAGTATCTCTACTTTTTGATAGTTTAAATTCTTAGTTGATTATTGATGATTAATCCATGATTGCATATGCAGTTGCCCAAATGGCCATGAGTAAGTGTTAAAAATCTGGGATTCACACAAATTTTTTGAACGTTTTCGATGATGCCAAAAAGGGGAAGATAGGTTGTGCTCTGAACATGTGATATTTATAACCTAATGAACCTAGTTCTTTATGATAAATGCTTAATACTCTAATATGTGTCACTGTTGGACTAAGCTGAAACAGGCCTGATGCACAAAGTTTGTCATCATCAAAAAGGGGGAATTTATTGGCCCAAGAAAGGAAATAGTTTTGAAGATTGACAAAGGAACTCCGAGATGAGCCAGGTCCATCACAGGTGACATAAACAAGCAGATTCAAAGGCACATGAGATGCACATGTAGGAGATAAACGTATTCTGGTGAAATTGAGATATCTTCTAATCGAAAATATTGCAAAAACGAATTTGGAGAAGGACTCCTTATTCAATAAGAACAGAATCTAAGATAAGGAAGGATTTAGGAGTTGAGTTTGACTAGAACTCTTTCACCAAGGAAGAGTAGCATTAAGATTCTAGTTAATTTCTTATCTACTAAATCTTATATATATTGCAAAATGTTAATATTGTAGATAGACGCACAAAAGCAAAAATTTATCAAGAATTGAAAGCAAAATTCGTGAAGAAATTTTGCAAGCAGTTCGAGCCAAATTGGAGAGTGCGAATCTGGAGCTACTTGAACCAACTAGAAGAACCAGTTCCATCTGTTGTCGTTTAGTCTAGTTTATTTATAGTAGGTGATTACAACGTGTACATTTCAGCTTTATCTAGAAGCAATTGTAATAGGTACTGAGTGTTCAAGTTATAGCTAACTTGAAGTTTGTCGCAAAAAGCTAGAGGCTAGTTTGCCACAAGGGGATTAGAGTTAGTCCTTAGGTTTACAAAAGAGTTTATTTTGTAAATGTTGTTTGGCTCATTGTTTTAGTGAAGAGTTTGGAGAAAATCCTACTGGGAAGTAGGTCGTGGTTTTTTCACCTTTTGAGCAAGGTGTTTTTCACGTAAAATTGATATGTTCTTTAATTCTTGTATTTATTATTCCGCAACAGTAGGAGTTGAAACACATAGAAGAACCAGGTCCTTATATCCAGTGCACGGGAAAATCGGACACCACGCAAATCACTCCCCCTCTTGTGTGGTATTGACATAGATAAACATCAACAATGCTTAGCCTTATGCAGTGTGGAGGCAATGCTTAGCCTCATGCAATGTGAGGGTAGTGTTTAACCCTATGCAACGATAAGGTCAGTGTTTAGCCCTATGCAAGAAAACAATGACTAAATGTGAGAGGATAAAAGCATCTTTAGCTTGACATGTCTGCGTTTGGCGACTTTTGTCGTCATGAAGACAATGATCTTGTTGCGTGTATGTATTTGCGGTTGTTCCTATTATGTTTATTGACATTCATCCAAAGAAAAATCATGAGT
>ML264740.1:29007-48907 GCA_005239495.1 Nicotiana undulata | reverse complement strand
GGGGGGGGGGGGGGGGGGATTGGTTCGTGCTCTCAATTCCTTGCTTTGCTTTTGCTCTTGTCTGGAGGTCTTTCTTGAGTCACCCTGGGTAATGTCTGACTGCTATATACAAAAAGAAAATTTTCGAAATACATGCATTTGTGATAAACTGCCAGTATAAAAGTGTAATTGTTTTGAAATATGTGATAATGCATAAGAGCAGATAATTTGTTGAATTGATGATTGTGACACGCTTTTGAGACATTGCAACTTCCTTAACTCAGAATTTTGAGGATCCTCCTCAAAATTCTACCCAGTTTAAATGCGTACTACTGGCGATACATTCCTTAGCGATTCCAAACATGACTAGATCGGGCAAACTCAAGTTCTTGCCCCAGTTTCTGACCATAGGGGGAATGGAGATCTTATTATGATGTGACCGAACCCCTAGGGCTGCCTACGTATCCCCTCTTAAACGGGAATCAGGTCAAGCATAGCTCTGTTACATCAAATAGAAAGTGCAAACATAATCTTAGACATAGTATCTCTTGACTGCGTCCAAATTGATAGGTTTTGGCCAAATCTCTCCATCCATTCCTGCAAGTATAAGTGCTCCTCATGTTAATACTCAGCGAACCATTTAAGGGCCTCGCCAGTTGGGTGAGAATTTCCACTTTGCTTCATCATGATGTGGGAAGATCCGTTTTAGTACCAATAGCCCCGGTATTAATTGCGTTGACCTAACCTTTTGTCGGAAGCTCTTTCTATTCTATTCTGGTAGATCGAGTTGACCGTGACATACTTTATTCATTCTTTTTCCTTCAATGAGAGCTATTTGTTCATACCGGCTTCGTACCCATTCCGTGTCACTGAGCTCGGCTTCATGTATGATTCTTAAGGAAGGGATTCTACTTCGGCGGGAATAACAACGTTAGTTTCTTCCAAATTAGACTTCAGTTTGTTTTCAAACTTCTCTACTTCTTTGATGATTTCCCCAAGTATTATATCATCTTCCAGATCTTCTGAATCACTTTCCTTATCCAAATCTTCCAGTTTGTCATAATTATATAATAATTATGTTGAAAAAAATGTAAAAATATAATGATAAATATGAAAAACAATAATGCATTAAAAACTTTTAAAATGTCAACAAGTACCTCGAGTAATTATTTCAAACAAAATATTGAAAATGTCTTAATTGCTCAAAACTATTTGAAAATAATTTATGCTAATTTGCCAATCTACCCAGGAACTGGGCGAGCCCGGGATATTGCAACGGTCCAGTTCTTGAGAACAACTCCTTCTTCCATGGTTTGAAGAGTAAGGTCTACATTCCCCCCCCCCCTTTCAATAATTGCAATGCAGTCCATGTCTTCTTCATCTAGAAATAGCTTCCTCATGCCGGCCATAACCTCATCTTCCTCAGACCCCCACATCATGTCAGTTTGATGAAATGTCTAGTGCAAAGGTGGTGCGTGTTGTTCCAGCAGATAATAAGGGGCACGCCACAATGGTGTCCATTCCTAATATTCTTAAAATCTGTATGCATATCTGAGTCCAAAGGTTGTGCCATGATATTGTGGTTATACGAGTTTGGTGATCCCCTTAAGCTTTTTGCCAAGACCCATGCCTGGTTCATATCCTGTCCACATCAATATGCTTTCTATCTTCTTGCTCCACCATCTGTCCTTTTCAATTGCGTTAACCCATTCAATTCGATGATATGTTTCTCCCCCCAACTTCCTTCTATTTTCGATTACTTGAACGGTCTAATTGGTGTAGATAGGGTTGCTCCCATCTCCATGAATGATCACTTCCTGATGATTCCACTCGAACTTCACAACCTGGTGCAGAGTTGAAGCCACTGCCCCGGCTGCATGTATCCATGGTCGTCCCAACAATAGATTGTAAGTAGCATATATATCTAGTACTTGGAACTCAACATCAAACTAGGTCGTACCCATCTGTAGATTGAGTTTGATTTCTCCGATAATGGCTCTCTAAGATCCATCGAACGCCTTCACATTCATGTTTCTCATTCGTATCTCCTGCAGGCCTTTACCTAATCTTTTTAGAGTGGTCAGTGGACATATATTAAGACCCGAACCTCCATCTATCAAGACCCTGGCGATAAACTTATCTTCAAATTGCATTGTGATGTGCGACTCCCTGTTGTGACTCAATCCTTATGGTGGTAACTCATCTTCGTGGAAAGTGATTTTGTGGCTGTACAATACCTGTCTGATCGTGTTAGCGATCTCTTCACTAGTGATGGAAGTGGGTACATAAGCATCACTCAACACCTTCATCAAAGCATTCATGTGCGCGTGTGAGTTTTGCAACAATGCTAAGATGGATATCTGAGTGGGAGTTCTGTTCAAGTGGTCAACAACAAAGTACTCCCTTGCTTGTATCGTCCTCCGGAGATTGTCCGTGCTAGTCTCAACAACATGCGGCTTAGGTGAAACTTCTTTGCTCGTTCCTCCTAGATTCTCAAGTGTGTAAACTCTTCCAGTCCTAGTCATACCTTGCACAACACATTTTTCTTCCATTTTGGATTTTCCCTTCCTCTTTGCTTCCACAAAATAATCCTACTTGGTATCAAACTCTTAAGATGGTGTGGGAGCTACCATTACAGTGAAGGGTGTAGCTACCTCAACTTCAAATGGTGCCTGAGTTTGAACCACAACTGGTGTGAGGGTGACCGAAGATGTTTTAGGAGTGTCTCCCTCTCGAATAAGTCCAATGGACCCTTCCTGATTCGGGATAGGGTTGTTGCAAACATCTGGTGCAGCTTCCTTTGCTTGTATAATCTTAGTGTCGATCAGCATCTGAATTTTGTCTTTCAACGTACGACACTTCTCAATGGTATGACCTTTCATGCCTGAATGATAAGCATATGTTTTGTTGGTGTTGATCCATTGGGGGGGGGATTTTCTACAACAACATCAGGAATATGGGTGACATAACTAGCGGCCTCCAGTCTCTCATACAATTGGGCTATGGGTGCAATGATTGGGATGTGTTATCTGGGCCATCTGTGGTCGAAACTAGGACATGGCTTTGGGCAGTTTTGGTGGGCGGGTGGAGGTGAATGGTAATATCCAGGTTGAGTGTTGTAGGCATGATAGGCGGTGGCAGGGTATTGGTATTTTGGGAGTGAGGGTTGATATGAGGATGAAGGTGTTTGGTATGTGAGGGGATACTTAGGGCCCTGGGATACCATCACGACACCCACTTCTTTCTTCTTTGAAATACCTATTAATTTCAAAGCTTTATTCGTGGCCTACAGTGCTTCGAAATTGGTTACCATCCCATTCTTAATTCCTTCTTCTATTCTTTCTCCTAGCTTGATGATGACGGAGAACTTGTGATTTTTGATGACCATCAACCTTTCGTAATATTGTGGATCTTGAGATCTAACAAAGAACTTGTTAATTTATTCTTCTTCAAGTGATGACCTTACCTTTGCGGCCTTTGATCTCCAACGAGTAGCATATTCGCGGAAGGTTTCTATCGGCTTCTTCTTGAGGTTTTGAATGTAGAAAATGTTTGGTGCTTTTTTCGTGTTGAACCTGAATCTATCCATGAAATATGATGCCATACTCACCCAATTAACCCACTTATTTGGGTTTTGGCTGATGTACCAAGACAAAGCCTCCCCTATAAGGCTTCACATGAACAGTTTCATCCAGATTTGTTCATTCTTGCCCACTCCTACAAGCTTGTCGCAAAATGTTCTTGGATGCACCTTCGAATGTCTAGTACCATCAACATTTTGAACTTGGGAGGTTTGTAACCCTCTGGTAGTTCCACATCCGGCTGAATGCACAGTTCCTATGAGTTTAGACCTTCAAAGCCTTTCCCCCTTCAACACTCTGGACTCTCCCTGTGAGCTTCTTGAGTTCCTCCACCATGTTTCTAATTAGCAGATCCTTCTTAGTTGATTCGGGTATGTATAGGGTTTGTTGAGGGGTATGGGGTAATGTTTTCACATATATGGGGTTGCTTTGATGATTCCTGAAACTTGGTTATATGAGTGGTCAATGGTCGAGTTTTAGGGATCGGGAGTGGGTTGTGGTTCATTTTGGGGAGTGTGATAAGTGGTGGTTTGCGGGTATTGAATTGGATGATGGTGGTGTTGTTGAGGGGTTGGCATTGAAGGCGGGTTAAGGTTTTGGGGAGGTGCGGGATTATGATATTGGTGTTGTTCGGGAGGATTTGGAACTATGGGTGATGGATTCTTATTTTGTGCGTTTTGTGGTGGTGTTTGGATCTGGGTACTCGGTTTTGCTAGTTGATGTCGGGAACATTGAGAGTGAGGGAGAGTTTTACCAGATTTCGGACCTCCTCAAGCTCACCCTGTAATTCCACGATTCTCTATTCCAAACGGAAGACCAACTCATCCTGCACCGGAGTAATTCTGTCATATGAAGTTTCAACTTTTTCCGTTATAGTAGCATTGTCTTTCTTGATACCGCTTAAATCATCCATTTTCTCTTTTCCCTTGCTTTTACTTTTTAGGTCGCTAGGTGGAGGAGGAGGAGTTGGAAGACCTCTAGAGCTAGTGTGGTATTATGATAATGCCAGTATACACAAACCAACCTTTGGGAATGAGAATAATCAAAATACAAGGAAAAAGCAAAAAGATAACCAAGTCAGTAAGGTGAAATAAAAGAGTGTTCGCAATATTTAAACATTTTTCACAAAATAATGTAATCAATTGCGTCCTAATTCGGGGGACCTCATTGTGCCTAAGGTAGACCTAAGCAACACATAGACATGGAGAAAATTGATGCCAACTTTGCTTCATGTCATTGATGCGAAAATAGGCCAAACAAACTTTCACTAAATCGATAATAATAATAATAATAATAATAATAATAATAATAATAACAATAATAAAGTCACTAATGGCACAAAGCCTTATTACATCAAAATCTAATCTAATAGAAATCAGTAAAGAACATTATCTCCTATTCTACTGGGTCCCTGAAGGACCTTCTCCATGCTTGGATCTTTTGATCCCATCAATGAAGTTTCCTAGTCGCACATATCTAACAGTAAGTAAGCTTTTCCTAGATTACCTCATTCATCGATGTTCATGCCTTGACAATCCGATAGTCTCTTTCTCATCCCCTTCCAGCCCCATCAGCCCTTGTTCCAAGTATTCCAAATGGTGGCAATCTCTTTACATTCCTTATCGCCTCCATGTTCACTTTGTGTTGCCCCAGATGTTCATCTTCGGACTTGAACATCCTTTTGTGCAACCTATTATACTTAACATGTGCCTCATCCACTTCATTTATGACCCTATCCTTCATATTGACTCCCGACTTGTTGTCTCCCGCTACGTCATCTTCTAGCCATGACAGATAGTAGTACATATGACCGGCGTGATACCTGTCTGGCTTAATAGTTTCCCTTCCACAATGATCTTTTGGTTCTGCATATGCTGTGCTTCGAATTTGAGCAGAATGATATCTCCCTTGAAATCTGCCTTGTTGTCACGACCCAGAATCAACTATAGGTCGTGATGACGCCTAACACCATCGTCAGGCAAGCCAATAGTGAATATCATCATTTACCCCGCAAATTTTATTTCTTACTATTTAATTGATGAAAATTTTGATTTCAAAAATACTAAAATGATTAACTAAGTTAATCATTTACTCGAACTACAGTAGTGAATCACCCTTAGGAAAACCCCAAAACTCGATGTCACAAGTGCATGAGCGTCAACTAGGAAATATAATAAAATACAACATCTGTCCGAAAATACAAATTAGACAGGAGAACATAAATATCTCTAAGGGAGACTTTGCAGGTTATGAATCGTAACATAATATGCAGCTCACAGTAAGGCCCCGCAACATCCGCGCCTCTGCGCCCCAGAAGACCATCAGGTAAATATGTACATTCACACAAAAAATGTGCAACAAGTGTAGTATGAGTATGTAAATCAACACGTACCCAATAAGTATCTAGCCTAACCCCGGAGGAGTAGTGATAAGGGGTCGACTTCGACACTTCATAAAGGTCTAAATAAATAAATAATACAATAATTCATAATTACTATGAGTTGCACAACAATACGGGAGTAATCTGAAATTTCATAATGTAACAATTTCTTCTCTTAAAGCATAAATTCCTCGATCTCTTATTCCACCTTAGCTCAGAAGTTTTTTAAGTGTCAATACCAATTAATTAAGAGATACCATAAAATGCTTGACATCGGTGGAAGGTTTATCTTATGAATATTCGATCTACTAGCAATATACCTCCAAGGCATTCGGCCCGCTCCACAAGAAAGGAAGAAAATTCTTGAATTACGAAACACACACTTACAATACAGTACATGAGCACAATAATAGGTACACCACTATAACGTTATCAAATATCTTAACAACAACTCAAGTGATAAGGCTGGTCCTAAGATGTATTCAATTTCTAAATCAAGTTCAACCATATATTCAACTAATTAAGTCAGAATAAGTTCAAGTAATTTCAGATATTGCATCATAAAATCCTAAGTCTACCCGTACAAAAATATGCTTTAGCTACGTACAAACTCTCATCACCACGTGCGCACGTAGCACCCACAACTAGTAGCACATAACAATCAGTATCACCTAGGGGATAGTTTCCCCCTCACAGGGTTAGATAAGAGACTTACCTCGTCCCGAAGTTCCATAACCGGCTCCCAAGCCTCTTTAACACCTAAAACAGGTGCCCATCGCTCCAAAACTAGTAAATAAATGTGCAAATCCATAAATATATACTCTAATACTCATAATGAATCTATTTAGACAAATTCCCTGTTACACTCCATTTTTTTGTACAATGGAAGTACACCATAAGTAAATTGAGATAAGATCGAAAACGAGATGCTACATTCCGTATTTTCGTATGTTAGAGTTTCGTCGTAAGGTAATCGACGTAAGTTTGAGAAAGAGATTATTTGGAGATTATAAGGATTATGCTATTTTAAACAAATGATGAGTAAATTCGTGAAGGTGAGAGGGGAAACAAGTCAAAGAAAATAAATTTTTCGTCGAAGTTTGGCATATTGGGATAAAATACGGACCGAGCAATAATACCCGATATTTGTGGACTAGTACCATACAAGGTACTATATGACCATGATAGTATGATATATAAAAGTGTATTAAAAGTGAGTATCATTTTAAGTAATTTGAGATAGTTCTTAATTATGTGGATATTTGGTTAATTGCGGATTTTTGATGGAAGATTAACCATGTAATTAAGGAAATAAGTGGATAAATTTGGATAAGATTAAAATCCACCAAACGTGACAACCATCAAGATCAAGAAGAGTGACTCTTGAATTAAAGTGCAACATAGAACATTTGGAAGATTACTTGGGCCTACCTACTAGAATTCTTGAAGAATTAAATTTTAAAGTGCTAAGCTTCATATTGAATAACTTCAGAGAATTCATTTTGATTTCCAAGTTTCTGAATGTGAGCTTCATTCTCAATAATGTGAACTTTCAACAAAATTCAGTAATGTAACCTTTCAACAAGATTCTGTAACGTGAGCTTATTAAAAAACGTGAGATTTCATACAAAGTTATACTACGTAATAGCAATGGGATTATGCGATTCTAAGGAAGTGCGGTGCAATCCTTCTCAAGAATATCATACGGATTTTCCCCTACTTCGATCCGTCATTACGTGTTCGTTACAAAAGATGTGTGTTAGAGGAATTTTCAAGAGAATCGGTCCAGGTATGTTAAGGTCATCCCTTCTTCTTTTTGGCATGATCCAAATTATACGGAAGAAATGAGCAAACTCACGGTTTCCATAAATTACTCTATTCATAGAAATACTAGGGGTGTATATTCTTGATTCCCCATGTAAAATATTATTATCTTCTGTTCATGGGTCTCGAAAATACGTATGTTGGTAAAGTTTATTTCATGATATTAATCAGAGGCATAATGGCCTTATGACATACCGAGAGGTTTTATTAATGTATTCCATATGCATTTCATGCATTTACACATGTACATTGACCCATGACTCAGACGGCGTTATATACGTATATATATGTATATGGGATATGGGAAAGGTTATGGCGTTATATACACACCACCACCTGATCAGCTGGTATACGTTGATGATTTTTCCCACAGTGGCCTATATGATATGATATGATATGATGGGATGTCCTAAGAGGCCTGATGATGTTATGAAACATGTACCTATGCACGACATGGAATTCATACGCATATGCATGACACTATAATTATTTCATGAATTACAGAGTTATCCAGACTTACAGGTTGATTCATTTACTCTATATTTCTTCCATGTCTGTTACATACTTATTTATGTACCTTACATACTCGGTACATTATTCGTACTGACGTCCTTTTTTCCTGGGGACACTGCGTTTCATGCCCGCAGGTCCTGATAGACAGGTTGAGAGTCCTCCAAGTAGGCTATCAACTCAGCGGAAGGTGTTGGTGCGCTCCATTTGCTTCGGAGTTGCTTATGTGGTTAGTAAGATTAGGACATGTACAAATTAGTATGTCGGGGCCATGTCCCGACCTGTATGACATTTATGTACTCTTATAGGCTTGTAGACATATGTCGTGTACGTGAAAGATTGTACGGCCTTGTCGGCCTATGTTTTGAGTTTATAAATGATCATGTTGGCCTATTAGGCTCGTATGTCACGTGTATATGATGATGTAATAAGAAAGATATGTTACGTTGGTACTCGGTTGAGTAAGGTGCCAGGTGCCCATCGTGGTCCATAGGTTTGGGTCGTGACATTCCCAACTCCGATCGAAAAGTTGATAAAGCAAACCTCGAGACCACGTGCCCGGATTTAGAAAATATTCGAATATAATCATCACCCATAACATTACTATCTCAAATATATAATTTATTCCAAATTCCATGTCCAATTTCGTGGCAAAAATCCAAAAATACAAATTTTTAAGTTTTCTTCAAAATCTCACAATTTCCACCAATTCTCATGTTCAAATCCATATATAATTCATGTATTTCACTTCAAATGCGAAGTAATCACTCACCTTGACATAAATGATGAAAATATCCCCTTGAAGCCTCCCAAAATTGCCCAAACCAAGAGAGAAATGAAAGAAATGGGCTAAGTCCCGAATTGTTAAACCCTCTGCCCAAAACCTCCTTCTTCGCGTTCGCGGTGTCCTTCCTACGTCGCGATGCCCATTTCTCCTCGCCCTTTGCGTTCACAATTCTTCAGTTGCGTTCGCGTAGGCCAAAGGCCTACTTGCCCATTTCCCTCATCTCCACTTCGCGTTCGCAGTTGGCCCTCCGCGTTCGCGAAGCACTGCCAGCCCACCTACGCGTTCGCATACCCCTCTTTGCGTTCGCGTAGGAAAAAATTCACCAACCCAGAATCATTCTTCGCGAACGTGTATCTTCTCCCATGTTCGCGAAAGACAACATCAGCACCATCAAACCAGCAATAATTTTTCATCCAAATTTGGTCCGAAAACATCCCAAAACACACCCCGGGACCCCGTCCAATCACACCAATCTGCCCCAAAACATGAACTTGCTCGAGGCCTCAAATCACACCAAACAACATTGAAATCGTAAATCGCACCCCAATTCAAGCTCAATGAACTTTAGAACTTCAAACTTCTACATTCGATACCAAAACCTATCAAATCACGCCCGATTGACCTCAAGTTTTGCACACAAGTCACATTTGATATTACGAACCTGGTCCAACTTCCGGGAGTGAATTTGAACCCGATATTAGAAGTCCGCTTCCGGTCAAACTTCCAAAAACCTCCAACTTCTAACATTTGCCAAATGACCCAAAAATGACCTATGGACCTCCAAACCCACATACGAATGCGTTCTTAAGACCAGAATCACAATGCGAAGCTATTCCTAGGCTCTGAATTCTAAACGGACACCAATATCATTAAAATACACTTCAACCCAAAGTTATGAAATCCTTCCAAAATGCCAACTTCCACAATAGGCGCCGAAACGCTCCCGGGTCATCCAAAACCCGACCCAGACATATGCCCATATCCAAAATTATCATACAAACCTATTGGAACCTTCAAATCCCGATTCCGAGATCGTTTACTCAAAAGTCAAACCTTAGTCAATTCTTCCAACTTAAAGCTTCCAAAAGGAGAATTTTCCATCCGAGTCAACTACGAACTTCCAAAAATTCAATTTCGACCACACACGCAAGTCATAATACCTGAATTGAAGCTACTCAAGGCCTCAAACCACTGAATGACGTGCTAGAGCTCGAAATGAACAGTCGGATCATTACACTTGTAGTGGACTATATTGGAATGACTTGTTTTCTTTCGGCTTGTCTCATTACCCTTATAGGAGCTAAGGGTGGATACCAGCCCGATCAGAACCAATTGAGTTGTCCTCTTCGATCTGATGATGAACTCACTACTAGGAAACCATTCGAACATCCAATGCACCTGTTCGTCTGTTAGATTGCTGAAGAAACGCACCCAACTTGCAGCATTTCTAGGATTTGCATACCTGTATGGAACAAACGTCATTTGCTTTGGTGATGGTTGGATATGTAGTCATTTAGTGGCCTTCACAGAAGCTGTTAACGATACTCGCCCCTCTGAAAGTCTTCCAATAGCCTGACTTGTAGCAATAAATTACAACCCTCAAAGTGTCTGAATCCCTACTTGTACCGATCTAGATCGCGGTACATTTCAGCTAAGATCATCGGGATGATAGTATAAGTTTGTCCTTTGATATCATCCATTAAGGTCCCGGCGACCATGGCTAAACGAGTATGGATCCTTCCTCCTTTCATTGGAAATATCAACAGCCCCATGAAGCAGACAATGAACACATAAACCCTGTGATGTACCCATCCCAAAGAAGTAATGGCTATTTTATCACGATGAAGACGATATAACTTGATATGCCCATAACATGCGTAAAGAAACTCAAAAGGGATGTATGATTTCTTTAGACATAGCAATTCGCCATCTTTATTAAAACCTAACATTTTTAGAAATCTACGGGGAGTACGATTCTATGGTACCAGTAATCCCGGACTATCCCAAGGCAACTTAGCGACACCTCCTATTTCTTCTAGGAGAAGAGTCATTTCTATATTGCCAAACGAGAAAACAATTCTTTTCTTGTCCCAGAACATGGTTCCAGCCTCGATCAGTTCCCTATTTGGCTGAATGTCCAATAAATATGGCAGGTCATCAAGTACTCTCCTCACATGATTCTTGTCATAAGGCGCGATATCTTTCTACCACTCAAGTAGCAAAGGCCTGATATTCTGTACCATACCGAACCTAGGGATTTTGCGCTTCATTTTCTGCAAACAAACAAAGGTTAGCCCTTTCCCCTTCCATATTTGACTACCTACGCAATAACGATCCACACGTTGGCACATTTTCTCCAAGTAATGCACATAATATGATGGTGTCCATTGGGACTGTGGAAATCCCGTTGGACTTTGGACAAGGCTCATCTTAGTGGGTTGTTACGTTAACAACGCTTCAACCCGTACTAGGTTTAGCACGATGTATGTACATTTCAAATAAGAGTAGGGTTTCTAGAAGGGTCTAGATTGGTAATCCCAAGTGGACAACTTGAGAGGTAAAGGCACGAGATCGTCGGCTGCACCGCTAATCGGCTAGTCAACCACAAGTAAGCCTTTCCGATTTAAAAAGGGTGATTTCTTGAATGCGCTAACATTCATCAAGCGCTGCTATGTTGATAATTGGCGCGAGTAGAGTATGATTTGGCAATACAGAAATGACTCCTCTCCTAGAAGAAATAGGAGGTGTGCGGAGCATGCTTTATGCAAAAAAAAATACATTGCCAAGTATTTGCATGATAAAAGTACGTAAAAGTAGTAAATAAAATAGCAAAAGTGAACATGAAGAGAAAATAAAGAAAGACAAAATGAAGAAGTAAGTTTAGCTCAAAAAAATATGCGAGAACTGTAATGAAGCAGGTAGGGACATAGGAATAAGACAGTCATAATATAGCAGTATTAGACAAGATGAAGGAGATGGAGAGAGGTCGTACATGTCATATCAATTTAAAACAAAAAAGGAGAATTAGGGAAGAGATGTGAACATCATAACAATTTAAAGCAAATAACGGTGAATAAGGAAAGGAATGTGCATGTAATAGCAGTTTAAAACAAATAAAGGTGAATAAGGAAAGAGATGTGAAGTAATAGCAATTTAAAACAAATAAAAGAAAGTAATCCACATAAGTCAAGTTCATTAAGGTAAAAGCCTAAGTGTCCCCAGCAGAGTCGTCGCGCCCTATTTCCTCGCGAAAGCGGGTTTCGACATGTGAAAACTCTTTTAAGGGAGGTATTAAAAGAGAAGAGTTGCCACCTAACGATTTTTAAGGTGCGCTAGGGAACCTATTTGCAAATAAATCTATTTGACTAGTCAACGCCACCAAAGATCGGGTAAGGGCTTAAATTACTTCAAAGAGAAGGTGTTAGGCACCCATCGAGGTGCATAACTATGGGTCCCAACCAAACTTTAGACTATGTGAATTATATAATTAAGCTAGGTGATCAAATAAATAAAAGGGAAATTCAGAACTTGTAGAGTCTTATTAAAACATATGAGAATCGGTACAAGTCTTAATAACTACAAAGGTACAAACTCTAGTGATCTATGTTAATTGACTAAGTGTGAATAACACGCACATAAAGGGGGAGGGGGGGTCCTAAGTTTTTTAGCCAAAAGTATCAACCCGTGCAACATGATTAATACTTCGTAACTCTCTTAAGGAAGAGGTTGCTCATATTATTAAATGGGCACAAACTATCATCTCCTGCTACCCGGTTACTATGTAAAAGTTATTTACTTAAAGGCGTTCTAATTCAATTCTAGGTCGTACCTTATGCGTGCACTGCCCGTCCCATGTATATGGTCAAGGAGGCTTTGGACCTACTATTAGGTAGTTCTAGACTCAACTCAAGTGCTCAAAATGATAAAACTAGGCGACAATCAAAACAAATAGGACTACACATAACTACACAAAAAGCTCAAGTTTACCTCCTCATATAGACTCTGGTGCACATTGCCAATTAGGAAGAAAATTATGACTTATACCAACTATATTCAAATTGGTTAAACAGATAGCTATAGATAGTACGGTTTGGAGTTAAGGCATGTTAAATTGTTCAAGACCTATATGCGTGGTTTCTATATTATTTGAACCACTTAGCAATTAGTGGGAATTCCTATAAGCAGGATTTCTAGGTGACCAGTTTTGACGAAGAAGATATTTAATACATACTTCTTATTAAAGAATCCTATAGTCATGCTTTCTATGTGTGTAGTATCATCCTATAGAGATGATCTCTAGACAATTTGATGGGCAGTGAAGTAGTTGAGATTGCACAAGTATTCAATTGCCTCTATAGGCATGTGTTCTAGACGAAACGTTTAGAGATCTATATGACAAAAGGAGGATAAAAGCGATGACAACTTGGGTAATCTATATTGGAATTATATGAACATGGTGTCTAGACGAGTCACATATTTGAAAGAAATACCAAAGCATAACCATTCAAATCATCATATAGACCCTAAGTCATATTTTCTAAGGGGATAATATTGTGTGCATATAATTCCAGAGAATGAGGCATGATGAGCAAACAAACAATTAAGATCCTATATGCATGATCTCTACCCATTCATATAAAAGATAAAGTATCCCAGTTCTCCCTTTTTACTTATTTTGCCATCATTCAGTTTTACCAGTTATTACAGACCATATTGAACAAGCATAGACCTAACTAAAAATATAGAATAACCCAGTAACACATTTGGGCCTTCCAATATGCTTAGAACTTTGCACAGATAGCAGGCCCAAACTTCATATGCAAACCTTGTGTTTCTATCCTCTGGTACCGAAGCATGCCCAACATACCAGGCCTAAGTGAATAACTAACTTACCCAACGTGATGTCTATTTCACCCTTGCATGTGACAAAATACTCATGGGATTGATTAGAAATTTCCCACCTAACTCCTAAGGCTATAACTAATCAACAAATCTAGCCGAAACACAAGGACAAGAATATACGAAATACAGACAAGTTCACAAAGCAGACTTATGCTTGCATTTTGAGAAACAAAGATAAAGTAATAGAATTGACCATCATAGGATAATGAAATATTTCAAAAGAGTTTCCAAAGTAAGCTGCTTTAGATTATCCTAAAAGAACTTTAGACACAAGATTTAAACATGAAAATCTAGTAGAGTCATAGACAAGAACAAGTAGATCATAACCTTCACATGAAAGTTCTAACATGAAAGCTTAGTGAAGATAGCATAATACAATAGATTCATGATCGAGCAATCACTTAGTTGATAATGAGAAAACTTTAACATATTGACTATTAATTACAATACCAGAATAAAACTTATAGTAAGCAAAAATCGAACATGCAAGCATCAAACCTTATGCTAGTTGGTCACATACAAGAGAAAATGTTGGTTATGATATTTACGATGAAGTCCTCAATTGATACTGAGAAACACAAGATTGAACAAGTCCGAAACACAATCGAGTTATAATAGCATGGGAAACGATCACAGCAGACAGTAGAATTTCATAAAGATAACAGGTTAGGCATGAATGTCTCAACGGGGATTAGAACACATTCTGGGTATGAATTGGTTATTCATAATAGTACATGACAAGGCAAGAAAACAAACCCGAAATAAGCAACAGTAATAAGCATTCGAGCACATAAATTAGCATGCGGGATTAAGAAAGCAGAATCAAGGAAACAAATAGGCAAGTTGAACCACTAGAAGGCATAGAGCCTTATGAATAGCTTCAAAACATATAATGGCATGTGATTCATACAAATTCTTAGAGACATAGATACGGAGAATAGGAATACAAACAGAAAGAAAATGAAATTGCAAGAGTCATAGATACATTACAAGTTACAGAAGAACAAGTAATCAAGAGGAGTAATTTCATCAATACTTCAGTGTTATTAGAAAACGAATAGTAGAACCAAGGAATCTCAGCGTGTCAGAGTTCCTATCGGTTTCGAAAGAATTCCGGAAAGTGCTCACACTGAGAAAGATTTGAGAATTGAATTTCGATGGCCTTGACTTTCAGTCGGCCAAGAGCTCAAGTTCAAAACAATATATAATGAGAGAATAAGAGAATAGGGAGGTGTTTATATAGTGGTAGAATCAAACAAATCAACTAAGAAAGAATTGTTGTGACCAAACACACTCACGCAAGTATACGTGATCGTCAAGTAATAAAGTGACTAGAAAGTCGGATGTCGAACCCATAAGGACTTATGATTAACTTTTGATCAGATCAACTTAATAAACTTATCAGTTCAAGGGATTTATCACAAGAAATATGATGATTTAATTTACCACCTAAAAGACTACCAAGTAATTAATTAACTAGAGAATCAACTAACAGACATCAACTTTGTTTTAACAATCAATAGGAGAAGACATTCCAGGGTCACGGGCTACTTAACAATCAAGTTATATTCTTGGCTTTAATTAACTAGTTGAATTATGTGGATTGTTGATTAACAGGTTTAATATTACTCATAAGAATCTTTCGACTTCTTACTCGCCTATTCAAGTTAACTCAATGCCTATATGTCTATGGAACCAAGATTAACAAGAATGCAATTACACTTCGTGTATTTCAATCAAGCAAGGCAATTAGGTATATATCTATCCTAATTGCGAATCCGTTCCCCGATGCCCGGGTTCAAGAACTTGCTCTGTTTAATTCTATATGCAATCTAGAGTTCCCACTTTCGAGTTCAACTCTAGATTCGTAGATAGTATTCCACTGTTAGCTACTCAGTAAAATAATTAAGAACAGAATCAAACAAACAACCCAATATGATAAAACCAACTATTTCACTTTAAACCTTGAAAATAACAATCATGTTTTGCCCATGACCCTAGAATAATTGGGTTCTTAGCAACACATATTCAAACAATCACCAAATATTGTATTTTTCAACATACAATCAAGAGTTGTTGGAAAAGATGAAAAAGAATTCATTGAATCCCTTCTTCCAAGTGTTCTCTTCAACTTTGCTGCTCCCAAAATTCAATCCCCCTCCTCTTGGGCGGCTTCCTATGTTTATATAGGGTTTGGGGCTTAAAATCCCGTGTTTTGGAGATTAATCCCTGAAGTTAGCGTGTCCTGCCGCGGTCGCTCCAGCACCGCGGCCAGCCATGTTCTATGAATCTGTCTTGCTCAACCGCGGTCGCACCGCCGCCGCGGTGGTCAGCCTTCAGCTCTTTACTTTGCTTGATCATTTGGTTCACTTCATAGGTATTATTTAATTGGCCTCATTTTCCCATAATTGATTCCCAAAATGCTCCAAAGTTCTCTTCTTGTGATATCTAACCTGCAATACATGAAAAACCTTAATCAGAGCATTTTGTTATCAATATTTATATTAAAAACAATACAAAATGTGGTTTATTAGAGGCCTAATTATAGTATAATTCACCTATTATCAACACCCCACACTTAAGCTTTTGCTCGTCCTCGAGCAATTAAACCACACTTTTAGGCCTAATCTTCTAATGCACCACCCCTTTATGCCACACTTGCCATTGTACAGGAACATTCCAAGTGGTGCAACAACCCCACCTCAAGTGAAGACTCTAATGCCATGCCACACTTTTGCTTACTTTAAGTACTCTAGATAGAGGTGAAGATTCCCCTTTTCTTCCTGAATTACATGCCCTCACATCACACATTTGAGAGAAGTTCCACAATATAAAATCACAGAGACCAGGAACTTTGGATGGAAAGAATTTACTCACTCTCAACAAAGAACATTCACATGCCACACAGATACGCCATAGGCTTTCCCGTAGTGTAATACTCTACTAATCGAGCTCATTCAGTCTAGGATCAAGTAGGACTTTATTTGGTTGTAATGTAGGCTGCCGGACAGGTAGTATACATTTAGATATAAGAGTAACTACACCTCCCTAAGCACTTTAATACATATACTTTAACATTCAAACCATACTTATGTCAAACCAAACTCCACCTTCACATCAATATTATTACCCCATACTTCTTTAAGCATAATTACATCAAGAGTCACCACTTATCAATGAATATTTTTTTTTCTTCTTCAAGTGACTCTTACTTTTTTTTTTCAAAACAATGCACCTTTCTCCTTATTTCATTAGTTCCACTCAAAAGCCAAACCAACCACCCCACACTTTAACTTTTACACAATTCATAACGCTTCAAGTGCTCATGAGAGGTTAAAAGGTTCAATTAGATTATCCATTCAAATAATTGGGTAAGGCTTGTAATGTGATTGCCAAAGAAAAATATTACAGGCTCAGAGGGGTTAACTACGATACATATCAATTTGGCGGATAACATAAACTTATCTGGCTCGACAAAGAAACGCCTATATCACTTCCAAGACTGAACAAAACTACTATTTCGCTTCGTACACACACATGGCAAGTTCTAGGTATCACATGCAGACATAGAATAAGATGTACTACCTCACACACACTTGGCACATAATCCATTCCGAAGTAGTTCATCAACACACTCAAGTTAGACAATGTGTGCAAAATTAAGGCATAAAAATTAAGAGTCTACAAGTGAGCTTAAGCGTCGCACCCTCGAGTTCTTTTTGATTGTTTGCAGGTATGCACATTGAGGGATGCATTCTCTCCCTTACCCATCTTTGCCCCAGAGAGTTCTAAAAAGTCCTAAAAAGAAAAAAATCTACCTAACCCGATTCAAGATAAACCCTTGGAAAAGAACCGTGGTCAAAAGAAAAACCAAGGGGGAGTTACTACACTACCTAAAATAAAAAATAAAAAAAATCTTTTTGGTCTTTTTGTTAGACTACTTCCCTCAAGAATACTGTCTAAGTGGTCCGTCATCAAAAAGAGTCTCCTACATTTTTTTTCTTTCCGACTTTAGCTCTCAAGAAACCCGTCGAACATTGTCCATCGTTAGGCCAAGTCAGTGATACAAAACACAATTAAAGACACAATATACACAAAAAGAAAAGACCAGAAAAACAAACAAAACAACTTACATCTACATTCATACAACAACAATAAAACATTCTCCCACCCTACACAAAAACTATGGCATGTCCTCATCACAAATCACAATAAAAGCACAGAGGGGTAAGGAAACTTCTCTGGAATTCACTCGGAGTCGGAGACGCAGGAGGGATCCATGTTGCAAGCCCTCCCAATTGCGCGGAACCACGCCATCATTCGACTCTCGGATTTAGCCTGCCGTCTGGACATTGCATCCAATCGTACGTGCAAGCCATCTACTGAGGTGCGCACGGTAGCCACCTCCTCCTCCAAAATGGGCAGTCTGGTGCCCGACCTGGACCCAGAGGGTCCTGAACCATCGTGGGATCTCCGTGGTGGTGCAACAGAGGGTGGGACAACCTCATCATCATCAATCTCAATGGGCGCGGTGACATCTTTGCCCACATTTATCTTAGCAGCGTGGAATGCAGCCTTCTTTGCCAAATTTCCATCACCAGGGTTGGTGGGCACATCTGCCAGTTTGCACAACCTTGTGACAAGTGAGGGGAAGTAAAACCCTTTTGTTAGCAGCGGCGACCTGATAAGCATTTCATCCCCAATGATACGGGCAACATCGAAGTCCATTCTATTGACGAAGCACCACACCAACAAAGCCTACAGGCCATTCACATAAGTGGTGTTGCTAGTGGGTAAGAACCGGCTACAAATCACGGTGAACCAGCACTTGGCCTCCCAAGTGAAAGAACTAGAATGGAGTGTGATGTTCTCCTTCACCCATAGAGGCTGACCACCCAGGCAGATAGATTCAACAAGCATGTTCCAATTCACCGATGGAGATTGATGGGCCTGGTAGTAATCGACTTCGCCGGCGAACTGTGGTATCCTGTAAACGTGACGAATTCTCGCCACGAAAGCCTCCACCACCTTGCCCCTAACAATGACCGAGCGGCACATATGTTCCGGGCAGTTCGCATAGAACTCCCGAACCATCATAATGTTGGCTGTCTCCGGCTCCTCAAACAAAAAATCCAACCCTCGCCGCCGGATCTCCTCATACATGGTGGGGTTTTCAGCTTGGTGGGCTGCTGGGTCTACGGGCACTTCATGGACACAAATTTTGGCAGCCATTGCATTGAATTGGTCCTCTGCCTCTTGGGATAGAAACGGGTTTCGTCCCAGGTAGGCGCTGAAGAGGTGATGCTAGTGTTTCTGCGCTTTCGGGGGGCCATGATTCCTGCAACCAGAGAGGGACACAATTAGGAGAAGCCTAGCAATGGGCCAGTCGGGTTGGTACTCAGACTTCACCACCCGCTGGCATCAAGCAACCCAAACTTGCCACGCAAGGCCAATGCACAACAGGAAAGGGGGCACCCATATTAAAACATACAATACAAGCTCCCAACATACTACATGTGCTTCAAATTTCAACATACCACCCCACGTAGGCCCCTACAACAGTGATATCCACGAAGTATGACCCCAAACGACCCACATAGGCCCCCAAATCAGAGTAATTTGTAGTCTAGTGCAACACCCAATGCCACATTAACTACCCCACACCACACAAGAGGATACTAACACGGAACACATCCCCACCCATCACAAAATCAACCCAAAAGTGGCCACACCCACCATATAACAACACAAAACTTAGTGGGTAACAACTAGTGTATAATAATAACTAAGATCGACAAAATAATCACGTAAAAATGTAAAAATTACAAAAAGAAATAGAGAAAAATAAGAAAACTTACTTGGAGAAGATGACAATGGTGGACCTTGGGGGGAAGAGGGTGAGGGGGATGAGTTGTACTTGGTTGGGGGGGGGGAACG
>ML264740.1:16630-28744 GCA_005239495.1 Nicotiana undulata | reverse complement strand
GAGGGGGGAAGAAGGAAGAAGAGAGTAAAAAGGAGAAGGGGAAAGAGAAGGGAGGGTTTATGATGAGTAGTGGGGTGAATGGGTTAGGGTGGGTGAATGATATATGAATTAAAATAAAATAAAAGAAAAAGAAAAACGGAAAAAAAATAAGTTAGCGGATTTACCTTGGCGCGGACAAGGTTCACCGCGGTCGCGGTGAGTATCTGCAAGAGTCTTTTACCGCGGTGAGTATCTGAGGGCTTCTTCCACCACAGTCGCGCCGCGATGACGATTTTCGAGGCTTGTCAGCTTGGTTTTGCAGTTTACTCAGTTTTTTACCTCGTTACTCAGTTTTTTACCTCGTTGTCACCTTACCAGATTTTACTTATGCCCCAGGCTTTTTCTCAACACCCTCCGCACTGTCCTGCACACCAAAAACATGTTAACAAAATACTACTATCATGGGTCGCCTCCCACGCAGCGCCTGATTTAACGTCGCGGCACGACGTGTACAACAATCGATGGGTTGCCTCCCATGAAGCGCCTGATTTAACGTCGCGGCACGACTCAACACATGTTTATGCATCAACCAAGTCCATCGAGGTCTTGTGACGTGCAATGTCACCACCCCAATAGTGCTTAATTCTCTGACCATTTACTAAGAATGTGCCTGTCGAGCTCATATCACGCAACTCCACCGCTCCGTGAGGCCTTACACTTACCACAACGAAAGGACCAGACCAACGAGATTTAAGCTTTCTGGGAAAAGCTTCAACCTTGAGTTGAATAAGAGAACTTCCTAGCCTGGTTCAAACTCATGCTGTTTTATGTGCTTGTCATGCTACCTTTTCGTCTTTTCTTTATATAACTTGGCATTTTCATATGTGTGCAGTCGAAACTCATCAAGCTCATTTAATTGCAGCAATCTTTTTTCACCAGTTGAGTCCATCTCCATATTTAGCTTTTTAATCGCCCAATAAGCTTTGTGTTCCAGCTCAACAGGCAAATGGCATGCTTTCCCATAAACCAACCTATACGGAGAAGTCTCACTAGGGGTCTTGTAGGCAGTTCGATATGCCCACAATGCGTCATCCAATTTTGCGGCCCAATCTTTTCTATTCCTACTCACTATTTTCTCCAAAATCTGCTTCACCTCTCTGTTTGACACTTCCACTTGACCACTCGTTTGGGGATGATAGGCAGTGGAAACCTTGTGCTTGACCCCATATTTTGCAAGAACATTATTCAGCAATTTGTTACAAAAGTGAGTACCACCATCACTTATCAACACTCTAGGAGTCCCAAAACGTGTGAAGATGTGCTTCTTGACAAAACTTACTACAACCTTTGCGTCATTAGTAGGAAGAGCAATGGCCTTAACCCACTTAGACACATAGTCAACTGCCACTAGGATGTATCTGTGACCATTTGAGAGTGGGAATGGTCCCATGAAATCAATCCCCCAGACATCAAAAAGCTCAACTGCTAGGATATTTTGCAGGGGCATCTCGTGCTTCTTCGTGATAGTGCCAGTTCTTTGGCATCTGTCACAACTTTTAACAAAGGCATGTGCATCCTTAAACAGTTTTGGCCAATAGAACCCTGATTGTAGCACCTTTTGAGCAGTCCTGTCCCCACCGTGATGAACGCCATATGGTGAGGCATGGCAGTCACGCAATATTGCATTCATCTCTTCCTTAGGGACACATCTACGCACCAACTGATCTGCGCACTGCCTATACAAGAATGGCTCATCCCACATGTAGAGCCTCACATCATGTAAAAGTCTTCTTCTGTTGTCAGGTGTCAATTCCGGTGGTGTCACCCCACTTGCAATAAAATTCACATAATCAGCATACCAAGGGGCCTCACCGGAGGTGATTGCTAACAACTGCTCATCGGGGAGTGTTTCTTTGATTGACCCCCCTTCATCTATGTGGCTCCGATTTTTGAGTCGGGACAAGTGATAAGCTACTTGGTTTTCTGTCCCTTTTCGATCTCGGATCTCTAAGGCAAATTCTTGCAAGAGTAGGACCCAACGAATCAGAATCAGCCTGGGCTTGGCATCTTTCTTCTCAAATAAGTACCTGATAGTTGAATGGTCTGTGTAGACGATGACTTTTGTTCCCACCAGATAGGATCTGAACTTGTCAAACACCCACACCACTGCAAGCAACTCTTTCTCAGTAACTGTGTAATTCATCTAGGCTGGATTCAGAGTCTTGCTCGCATAGTAGATGGAGTGGAAAATTTTGTTTCTCCTCTGCCCCAAAACAGCTCCGATTGCTATGTCGCTTGCATCGCACATGAGCTCAAATGGTTGCTCCTAGTTCGGAGCGACTATGATTGGTGCAGTCACCAGCTTCCCTTTCAGTTCCTCAAACGCTTTCAGACATGCATCATCAAATTTGAAGGGGACATCTTTCTGTAAGAGCCTGCACAAAGGAGAATACACTTTCGAAAAATCTTTAATGAAACGACGATAAAAACCTGCATGGCCCAAAAAACTGCTGATGCCTTTGACGGAGATCGGTGGGGGAAATCTTTCAATCGCCTCCACTTTTGCTCTTTCCACCTTCAAACCATTGTTAGATACTTTATGCCCCAAGACTATACCCTCTCTTACCATGAAGTGGCACTTTTCCTAGTTTAGGACCAGGTTTGTCTCCTCACATCTAGCAAGTACTTTATCAGGATTCATTAAGCAGCCATCAAAGGAGTGCCCAAACACAGAGAAGTCATCCATGAATACTTCCACACATTTTTCTACCATGTGAGTGAAAATAGCCATCATACACCTTTGAAAAGTCGCAGGTGCATTACAGAGACCAAAGGGCATTCGTTTGAACGCATACGTGCCATAGGGACACGTAAATGTGGTTTTTTCTTGGTCCTCAGGGGCTATAGCAATTTGATTATACCCTGAATAACCGTCCAGGAAACAATAGTATTCCTGACCAGCTAACCTGTCAAGCATTTGATCAATAAAGGGGAGGGGGAAGTGGTCTTTCCGGGTGGCATTGTTCAATTTTCTATACTCAATGCAGATTCTCCACCCGGTGACAGTTCTTGTAGGAATTAAATCATTATTTTCATTGACCACCACGGTCATCCCCTCTTTCTTAGATACACATTGAACGGGGCTCACCCACTTGCTGTCAGAGATAGGGAATACATTACCTGCATCAAGCCACTTAATAACCTCTTTTCTTACCACATCTTTCATGATTGGATTCAATCGGCGTTGTTGCTCTACACTTGGTTTGTGCCCTTCCTCCATGAGGATTTTATGCATGCAGAAAGCTGGACTAATGCCTTTTATGTCAGACATTGTCCACCCGATTTCTCTCTTATGCTCCCTTAGCACTCTCAATAACTTCTCTTCCTGCAATTCACACAAGTTAGAGGAAACAATAACAAGTAAAGTGTTAGAGTTACCCAAATAAGCATATTGAAGGTGAGAGGGTAGGGGTTTAAGCTCCAATTTTGGAGCTTCTTCGATTGAGGGCTTTGGGGATGTCCCACTCGGCCTATTGATGGGCTCAAATGGGATTCTCCCCTGCATGTATGCACAAGATGCATCAAGGATATGCATCATCTCCTCAACCTCCACATCAATAATCATGCTATCAAACAACATAAGTGATTTCTCTAGATAATCGTCTAGATGTACACTCGTGTCCTGGATTTGCTCATCAACCTCAATAACAGATATCATGGAGAGATCCTCATAGTGGCGGGGGAGTTGGATTGCTTTGTACATATTGAACTCTGCTACTTCGTCATCCACCCTCATTATCATTTTTCCCTCTCTCACTTTGATGATTGCATCGCCTGTATCCAAGAGAGGTCGTCCCAATATGATTGGAACTTGTTCATCAGCCTCAAAGTCAAGAATAATAAAATCAGCGGGGAAGATGAATTTCCCAATCTGCAAGAGCACATCTTCAATGACTCCCTCAGGGTGGGCTATTGATCTGTCAGCTAATTGCAGCATCACAGTGGTGGGTATCGGAGCTCCCAGGCCCAATTGCTTGAACAAAGACAAGGGCATTAGATTTATGCTAGCCCCCAAATCACACAGCGCACGACCCACATCAATACTGCCAATTCGCACAGGAATGGTGAAACTGCCAAGATCCTTAAGCTTTTGAGGAAGCTTGTTTTGGACCCTTGAAGTGCACTCTTCAGTAAGTGCAACTGTCTCAAACTCAGTTAATTTTCTCGTGTGAGCCACTATATCTTTGATGTACTTAGCATATTTTGGAATTTTGCGAAGCACATCCACCAATGGAATATTTAATTGAACCTGGCTCAACATAAAGAGAAATTTGCTGAACATGCGATCATCATTCTTATTCTGCAACCTCTGGGGGAATGGGGGTGGTGGTCTGACAACCTCTGCTTGCTCTGAACCTGCATTATTTGCCTTTGCCTCAGGAGTTGTTTTAGGGATCAGTTCTCCCTCAGGTGTAGGCTTGTCCTTTTTCTTTGGCACTTCCTCTAACTCCCTACCGTTTCTGAGTGTAACTGCATTTACTTGCGGATTTTTCTATGTATCACTGGGAAGGGCACCTGCAGGTCTAGTATTTTGATTAGCTGCTAGCTGCCCCATCTGCCTCTCGAGATTCCTGAAGTCAGTCCTGAGCTGTTGGTTGTCAAGCAACAACTTCTTAAGCAATTCATTAGTGCTCCTCCTCTGCCTGTTGAGGTGGTTTCTGGGGTTGATTGAAATTACCTTGGGGCCTATATTGATTCTGATTTTGCTGATTTCCGCCCCATGAAAAATTAGGAGGATTCCTCCAATTGGGATTGTATGTGTTCCCATATTGTGCCTGTTGATTCATTTGGCCCCTGTTCTGCTGCCCCACATAATATATAGATTCTGGATTTGTGGGGCACATGTCACTTACATGACCGTCAGCACATATCTCGCAGCAGATAGACATCTGCTGCACAAGTTTTACCTGTTGTGGGTGATGCATTGTTATTCTGTTCATCTGATTTGCCAGCTTTGCAATATCTGCTTACATGGCTGCAACGTCATCAAGTTCCATCACTCCTGCTGCCTTTGATTTAATTACTCTTCTTGCATCCCCATCTCCTTGCCAATTGTGATCATTAGCAGTGAAGTTGTTTAGCAAGAGTTGAATTTCACTGTATGGTCTGGCCATGCAACTACCCCCACAAGCTGAATCAAGATTCATCTTCGATGCTTCATCTATCCCATCAACAAAAGTGTGTCCCAATACCTCATCAGTCTAACAATGATGTGGGAAGTCTCCGAGTAGTTTCTTGTATCTTTCCCAAGCTTGACGAAGTGTTTCGCCCTCTCGTTGATGAAACCCAAGAATTTGGCTCCTCAGTGATTTTGTCTTTTTGGTAGGGAAAAACTTAATTAAGAATTTCCTTGCCAAATCATCCCAAGTGCTGATTGAATTTGCGGTCTCCTTCTGCAACCATTCCTTAGCTTCCCCTAATAGTGAAAAAGGGAAACAATGTCATCCTGACATAATCCTTGGAAACGTTTGGATAATTGTAAGTGTCCGTGATTTCCAAGAAGTCCTGAATATGCCTTTGTGGATCTTCATGAGAGAGCCCACATACTGCCCTGTGGATTGTATCAGTTGTACCATGTACTGTTTGAGCTCAAAATGCCCTGTGATGTCAGGCTTCACGATAGCCTGAGTCATATTGGCCAGATTGGGCCTTGCTGCCTCTATCACCAGACGTTCCTCATTACCTGCCATCTCTATTGGTTGTGGTTGAACTCCAATGTCCAACTCTCCGTTTATTCTCGTTCTTGCTTCGACCTCCCTCCTTGTTCTATGAAGTGTGCGTTCAATTTCTGGATCTAGAGGAAGGAGGGTGTTTGCGCTTCTACTCCTCCGCATTCAAGAGAAGAGCCTGCATTGACACAACAAACAATGGAAACGTAAAACTTGAACAAACAAGTAATAAAAGCTCAACTTAGTCAAATAGCTAATTTCTAAGTCCCCGGCAACGGCGCCAAAAACTTGTTGCAACCAAACACACTCACGCAAGTATACGTGGTCGTCAAGTAATAAAGTGACTAGAAAGCCGGATGTCGAACCCACAAGGACTTATGATTAACTTTTGACCAGATCAACTTAATAAACTTATCAGTTCAAGGGATTTATCACAAGAAATATGATGATTTAATTTACCACCTAAAAGACTACCAAGTAATTAATTAACTAGAGAATCAACTAACAGACAACAACTTTGTTTTAACAATTAATAGGAGAAGACATTCCAGGGTCACGGGCTACTTAACAATCAAGTTATATCTTGGCTTTAATTAACTAGTTGAATTATCTGGATTGTTGATTGACATGTTTTATATTACTCATAAGAATCTTTCGACGTCTTACTCGACTATTCAAGTTAACTCAATGCCTATATGTCTATGGAACCAAGATTAACAAGAATGCAATTACTCTTCGTGTATTTCAACCAAGCAAGGTAATTAGGTATATGTCTATCCTAATTGCGAATCCGTTCCCCGATGCCCGAGTTCAAGAACTTGCTCTGTTTAATTCTATATGCAATCTAGAGTTCCCACTTTCGATTTCAACTCTAGATTCATAGATAGTATTCCACTGTTAGCTACTCAGTAAAATAATTAAGAACAAAATCAAACAAATAACCCAATATGATAAAACCAACTATTTCACTTTAAGCCTTGAAAATAACATTCATGTTTTGCCCATGACCCTAGAATAATTGGGTTCTTATCCACACATATTCAAACGATCACCAAATATTGTATTTTTTAACATACAACCAAGAATTGTTGGAAAAGATGAAAAATAATTCAATGAATCCCTTCTTCCAAGTGTTCTCTTCACCTTTGCTGCTCCCAAAATTCAATCCCCCTCCTCTTGGGCGGCTTCCTATGTTTATATAGGGTTTGGGGCTTAAAATCTCGTGTTTTGCAGATTAATCCCTGAAATTAGCGTGTCCTGCCGCGGTCGCTCCAGCACCGCGGCCAGCCATGTTCTCTGAATCTGTCTTGCTCTACCGCGGTCGCACCACGATTGACCGCGGCCACGGTGGTCAGCCTTCAGCTCTTTAATTTGCTTGATCATTTGGTGCACTTAATATGTATTATTTGATTGGCCTCCTTTTCCCATAATTGATTCCGAAAATGCTCCAAAGTTCTCTTCTTGTGATATATAACCTGCAATACATGAAAAACCTTAATCAGAGCATTTTGTTATCAATATTTATATTAGAAACAATACAAAATATGGTTTATTAGGGGCCTAATTATAGTATAATTCACCTATTATCAAAACAAATCAAGTAAACACGAACAAAAGGAGTTAAATCTCGCATGCAAGTCAATAAAGTAACCGGAAAGGAAAGAAATCAAACTTCAAACCCTAGTTAGTGTTTAATACTCAAAAATCGACCGCTTGGTATGAAGAATCAGGCTTTTGTTTTTGTATATGGACGAGATATTGTCTAAATCTCCAAGATCGAGTTGATTCCCGTCTGATATAGAGGTGGTATTTGAAAAAATTGCGCAATGTGATGACCCAATAGGTCATCTTATGTTGTAGAACTTAATTGCGCTTTGAAGCCTTAAATACCTCTTATTATCCCTCCTCGATTTTGCGTGCATAATTTGGGTGCTTTTTATGGAAAGCTTTTTTGTTAAATAAATGAGAAAATATGAAATATTTCTCTTAATACCCATTTGAGATGACTTTGGCCAACGTTTTGGGAAAACGGGCCCGGATTCATATTTTGACAGTCGTGGTGGGTCTGTATCCTAATTTGGGACTTGGGCGTATGCCCATAATCGAATTCGGAAGTCCCTAGCCTGAGTTATCACACTTAGTTAAAATTTGAAAGTTTAAAAGCTTAATGACTTTTAGAGTTTGATTTTATTGATATTGAGTCTGTATTGTGGTTTCGGAACCCAATATAGGTCCAATAATATATTTATGACTTGTCTGTCAAATTTGGTGAGAAACGGAGTTGGTTTGATGTGATTCGGACGTCCGGTTGTGAAAATAGAAGTTCATGAGGTTTCTTGAGAATTTCCTCTGATTTGATGCTAAATTCGTAGTTCTAGGTGTTATTTTGGCGATTTGATCGCGCGAGCAAGTTCGTATGATATTTTTAAGACTTATGTGCATATTTTGTTTAGATCCTCGAGGGTTCGAGTGAGTTTCGAATAGGATACAGAGTGAAATTGGACTTAGAAACATTGTTGGTGTGCTTCAGTTCTAGTGCAAGCCTCTGACCTCGCAATTGCGAGGTCAGGCTTCACATTTGCGACCTCTGCTAGGTTCGCATTTGGGAGAAACTCCTCGCATTTGCAAGAGTAGCTGGGGCACCTCAAGTTCGCATTTGCGAACAAGACTTCACATTTGCCAAGTGGGAAAGGGGGTACAATGATCGCAACTGTGATCTAATGGTCGCATTTGTGGAAGATCATATTTCGCATTTGCGAACAAGTCATCGCAAATGCTATGAAAGAAGATATGGGAGGACTTCGCATTTGCGATTGTTTCTTCGCATTTGCCGGGTTCGTATTTGCGAATCCCAGCTCGCAAATACGACATCTACAACTGATCAAGATGGGAGTTAGACAGGATGTTTGTTCATTATTCAAATTTTCAAAACAAGAATATCCTAGAGGCGATTTTCCAAAGCACCCCTTTTCACCAAATCATTGGTAAGTGATTCTAATCTATTTTCTTTCAATCTTTCACTACATTTCCTAAGATTTCAACCTAAAATCTTGTGTTTCCATGGTGGAAATTGGGGGGTTTGGGTAGAATTAGTGATTTAGACGTCAAATTGAGGTCGGATTTCAAAACAAATTATATAACCGGGCTCGGGGGTGAATGGGCAATCGGGTTTTGGTTCGAATTCTAGGTTTGGACCAAGCAGGCCTAGGAGACTTTTTTTGACTTTTTCAATAATGACCTAAATTGAATCCTTTGCAATCGTGGGTAGTTCTTAAGGCTTAATTTGAATTGTTTGGTTGGAAATTTGCTAGATATTGTTGGTTCAGAGGCTTGCCTGAAAGGAAAAGATGTGGTTGAGCATTGAGTGATCTTTGGAGAGAGGTAAGTGTCGTGGTTAACCTTGACTTGAGGGAATTAGGAACCCTCTGACTATGTGCTATGTGAATTTCATGTGAGCGGTGTATAAGCGAGGTGACAAGTGCTTATGCATCGCCAAATTATCTATTTTCCCTGATTTACGATTTTTCCTTAATTATCGTTTTCCCTGTCTTAACTGTTATATGATCTAAATGTTTTCCATGCTTACCTTCTACCTGTTAATAAATGTTTCTCCTGTTAATGATGTTAGATCTTTTCATAGTTTCATGATTTCCTGCTATTTGCTTAAGTTGGTTGATTTGCACCTTCTAATTATCAATTACTGGACTGGTATGGCTGTGTAGTATTACTTATGTAGATTCCCATGTTGTACAAGGTTTTCGTTTTGGTTCAGTTTTATATTTATTGATTGTAAAGGCTTTTCGTGATTTGAATTGTTAATTTTACTATGCATATTGAGTATTTGGTATTGATATGGTGGGATTGGGTTGGCCGCCGCAAAGGGTGAAATAAGTGTGGATTTGTACTGTACGGTGAGATCAGTTTGCATGCCGCAATAGGTGGAATAAGGGTGGATTATGTCGGTGAAATAAGGGTGAATTATGATACTGATATTGTGATACGGTAGCATCGGGTTGCGCACTGCAACATATATACATATTATTTATTGTTGTTGATGTTGTTACGGTAAAATAAGAGAGGATTCTGTGTTGTACAGAGGGATCGGGTTGAACGCCGCAACAACTTATATGTTTCTATTTCCTGAGTAGTGTCGATTTTACGGTAGTTTTATTTGAAATCTAAGGATCGATAATTCTAAACGTCAATGGATTATTTCTTGAGGTTGTAGCTATAATTTTCAATTGACTGCTTATTTCGTTATGTATTTCCTTTTCTGTCTTTATTATATACTGTGTACATGTTATAGTGTGAGTGAACCGCCATAGCCTCGTTACTACTTCGTCGAGGTTAGGCTCGACACTTACAGAGTACATGGGGTCAGATGTACTCATACTACACTCTACACTTATTGTGTAGATTTTGGCATTGGTCCCAGTTGATCGAGAGGCATAGCAACTCGGATTTGCTCATTGGAGACTCAAGGTAGATCTGCTGGCATCCACAGACTTTGAAGTCCCCTTCTATTTCCCCCTATTTTTATTGTTTCTTTTCGTTCAAAACAAATGCATTTCTTTCAGACTCTGTTTGTAGAAAATGCTAGAAGCTCATGAATTATGACTCCATATCCAAATTGTAGTAAATATTATGGCCATTTATATTATTCTACACTCGGTTTTATTTCATTTTGGCTTAATTGACTTTATTTACTTAAATTGAATAATAATTGGCTTAATGGTTCTCTAATGTTGTCTTGCCTAGCAAGTGAAATGTTAGGTGCCACTATGGTCCTGAAGGTGGGAATTCCAGGTCGTGACAAGTTGGTATCATAGCACTAGGTTGCCTAGGTCTCACGATTCACGAGCAGGCTTAGTAGAGTCTGGATGATGGGTTCAGAGACGTCTGTACTTATCTTCTAGAGGCTATGAAGTTTAGGAACAATTTCACTTCTATTATTCTCTGTCGTGCGATTTTATTCTACAATTGCTGATTTAACTCTTCCATTCTTGTCCTTCCGCAGATGGCGAGAACACATGCTACATCTTCAGTTGGACAGCTGTCGGAGCCCCTAGTGGCAGCTCCCACGAGGGTCATAGGTCGAGGCCGAGGCCATGCTAGAGGCCGAGGCAGGGGAAGAGCTCAGCCCAAGGCTTGAGCACCAGCACGACCAGCAGTGGAGCTTCGGGTAGAGTTCGATGAGGAGGTTCTAGCCCAGACTGTGCCTGTTGGACCAGATCAGTTCCCCGAAGGGTTCATCACTACCCAGTTCTTTAGGATGCTCTAGTCGGTTTGGTGGGCTTTATAGAGAGTGTGGTCCAGGCCGCATTTTCTATGGCACCAGCCATCTCTCAGGCTGGGGGAGGAGCACAGACTCCCGCTACTCATACTCCGAAGTAGATGGCTCCCTAGTGTCAAACTTTAGTAGCCCCTCCAGTTGGGGTAGTTCAGCCAGCTATAGCAGCGTAGGCCGATGGTGGACCCCCAATGTCTTTTGAGGATTTATGGAGATTGGACGGGTTTACTATGCTCTTCCCAGTACACTTCGGTGGTTCACTTTCAGAGGACCCCCAAGATTTTCTTGACAACTGCAATGAGGTGCTACAGAACATGGGTATAGTAGAGACCAATGAGGTCGATTTTGCTGCATTTCAGATGACGGGTTCAGCTTTTCCTAGAGAAGTTCCTCCCTAACACATTGAGAGAGGAGTATCATCATCACTTCGAGCGTCTCCAGCAGAGCAGCGTGACTATTACTCAATACGAGACCCGTTTTGTGGATCTAGCCCGTCATGCTATTCTTCTGTTTCCTACCAAGAGAGAGAGGGTGAGGAGGTTTACTGAGGGACTTGTTGTGATGACCCAAAAGGGTCGTCCCGTGTATTTCTAACTTAATTTGTGTTTCGAGGTCATGAAAACCTCATTATATCTTACCTCGATTTGCGTGCACAACCCGGACGTATAGCCGGGAAATCGTAATGGGAAAAACTGATAAAAATAATATTTTTGTGTTGAAATTTGGATACAGTTGACTTTGGTCAACATTTTTGGTAAACATACCCGGACCCTGATTTGACGGTCCCAGAGGGTCCGTAGGAAAATATGGGATTTGGGCGTATGTACGGAATCGAATTCCGAGGTCCCAAATCCGAGAAATGAATTTTTAAAGAAACTTTTTTTCTGAAAAATATAAAAGTTTTTTGAAATGAAATCTGATGTGAAACCTATGGTATCGGGCCCGTATCTTGATTTCGGAGTCCGGAACATGTTCGATATGATTTATATGTGTTATCTGTGAAGTTTGGTAATAAACGGACTTCGTTTGACATGATTCGGACCTTAAATGCAAAAGTTGGAAGTGAAATAACTATGCGCGAACGCAGGGCCTTGGACGCGAACGCGGATCTTGGGG
>ML264740.1:0-16462 GCA_005239495.1 Nicotiana undulata | reverse complement strand
GGGGGGGGGGGGGGGGGGAGCTCTATGCGAACGCGGAAGGCCTCACGCGAACGCATAGGGTAAGGCGACCTGGGGGAGGGTAGAGCTGGGACCCTACGCGAACGCGTCCACAGGATCGCGAACGCGTAGGGTAAGGGAGGTGCTGGGTGGTATTAACGCTTCACGATCGCAGCCAAAAGCTCGCGGTCGCATAGGTTCAACAATCAAACCTTCGCCGAACGCAGCGTGGGGCCCGCGAACGCGAGGTGCAATTTTTGCCCAGTCATTTTTAAGTTCAAAACAGAATGTATTACGGGAAATTGGACATTTTTCACAAACTCCTTCTTCCCCACACCCCATAGGAGATCTTTGAAGAGCTCCTTTACCATATCTTTATAGGTAAGTAATCCTAACCTCGTTATTTTCCATTTTTCTCAATACCCACTAGATGTTAGGCCTAAAAACATGGAATTAAAGGGTAGAAATTAGGGATTTGGGTAGAGTTAGGGCTTTTTGATTATTTGGGAATTTAACCTCGTTTTGGGGTCGAATTTCGAAACAAATTATATATTCGGGCTCGTGGGGGAATGGGTGATCGGGTTTTGGTCCGAATCTCGTGTTTTGACCAAGCGGGCCCGGGGTCGATTTTTGGAATTTTGTGAAGAAAGTTGGGAATTCTATGTTTAAGCATTGGAATTGAATTGTTAAGCATTTATTGATGTTATTGAGTCAATTATGTCTAGATACGATTGATTTGGATTCGGATTCGAAAGGAAAAGCGATGCTAGAGGCTTGATTTGGATTCTTGGAGTCGAGGTAAGTGTTTGGCCTAACCTTAGCTTGAGGGAATAGGTGTTGAGTCATATGTGCTACTTGTTATCCCATGTTCAATGTATTGGTGAGGTGACGAGTACCTATATATTGTTGTCAAGCATGCCGTGAGTCGATTTTGATATTATAAGAGTTTTTCTTCGATATTCACAGTGTTATGAAGTAGATTTCATTTTGGAGGTTTTTCAATTGTTGGAAATACTTGGTTGAGAACATTGATTATAAATTGTTTCGATTGAGGATTATTTTAGTTAAGTCATATACTTGAGCGAGATTGGTTATAGCTGTGTCCCTTGCCGGTATGATATTATTTCTGTTGTTGTTCCCTTGCCGGGATGTAGTGATTTATGATTCATGTTGATAATTTTCCTTGCCAAATTGTTGTTCTTGATATTGTTTGGGTGAGGAAGAGTGTAAAGCACGAAGGGTGATGCCGTTTATTCATTTATTGCATTGTGAGGATGAGAGTAAAAGCACGAAGGGTGATGCCGTGCCATGATTTTACATTTATAAGCACGAAGGATAATACCGTGCCCTTTTATTTATTCATTGCATTGTGAGGATGAGAGTAAAAGCACGAAGGGTGATGCCGTGCACTTGTTTTGGTGAGGATGAGAGTAAAGCACGAAGGGTGATGTCGTGTACTTATTTGCTCTGTGTTGTTGTTTCCTGTTGATATTTATTTGTTTATATTGTTGCCTTGTTCCTTTATTCAACATTGCTTTCCCCTTATTCCCCCATATGTTTTCCCCGTTCTTTGTGCTTAATTGTCTACTTCCTGCCATTATTCTATTATATATTATTGAATTGCACATGTATTAGTGATTGGTCGTGTCCTAGCCTCGTCACTACTTCGCCGAGGTTAGGCTCGACACTTACTCAGTACATGGGGTCGGTTGTACTGATGCTACACCTGCACTTCTTTATGTTGTGTAGATTATGGTACCGGACCCGGTGGGCAGTGATAGAGGGAGTATCCTTCAGTCCACATGCGACACTGAGGTAGTCTTGCAGGCATCCGGAGGCCTTGGCGTTACCTCCTATCCCTTTCCTTTTGTGTCTTTTTCTTGTATTTCCAAGACAGTTGCACATGTTTATTTCAAACCTTTATTTTTAGTAAATCTTAGACCATCTGTGAAATTATGGTACCAGTTCTGGGATTTATGTAAGGATTTTGTAATATTAATTATTCAAATTGATGGTTTCTTAGCTTCTGTACTATTTATTCATTTTGTTCATGTTCATTACTTTTCTTTTAAATGATAATAATAAGAAAAATAAGTATTTTAATCGAAACGTTGGCTTGTCTAACGGGTTCAACGTTAGACGCCATCACGGTCTCGACGATGGGAATTCGGGCCGTGACAAGTTGGTATCAGAGCACTAGGTTGCTTAGATCTCACAATTCACAGACAACCTTGGTAGAGTCTGAGGGATCGGTACAGAGATGTTTGTACTTATCCCAGAGGCTGCAGAGTTAGGAATAACTTCACATTTCTTCTTCTCTGTCGTGCGATTTGATTTCTAAATGCTAATTGAGTTTCTATTCTATTCTCTCGCAGATGGCAAGAACGCGTACTTCCTCATCTATCGATCAGCAGCCCCAGTGGAGGACCCACAGGTAGATTTTGCCATTGAGGTTCCTGCTCATACAGTTCCGGTCAGACCAGCTCAGGTCCCAGAGGGGTTCATTGCCTCCCCGGTACTTCAGGACGCTCTGGTACGCTTAGTGGGCCTTATGGAGAGCGTGGCTCAGACCAGTCTACTTTCTACTGCACCATCCATCTCTCAGGCTAGGGGAAGGGCCCAGAATCCTGCTACTCGCACACCAGAGCAGTTAGCCACTCAGTTTCAGACTCCAGCACCTCAGACAATTGGAGTAGCCCAGCCGAGTATTGTGGCACAAGAAGTTGAGGGGGAAACTATGTCTGCCGATGCTTTGTGGAGATTGGATCAGTTCACCAAGTTATTTCCTACTACTCTTACTGGTGCACCATCAGAGGATCCCCAGGATTACTTGGACAGTTGCTACGAGGTTCTACGGAACATGGGGATCGTAGAGACCAACAAAGTTAATTTTTCTACATTCCGTCTTTCTAGTACCGCCAAGACTTGGTGGAGGGACTATTGCTTTACAGACTAGCTGGGTCTTCGCCTTTGACTTGGGCTCAGTTCTACGAGTTATTGTTGGGGAAGTTTCTTCAAGTCACCCATAGAGAGGACTATTGGAGGCAGTTTGAGCGCCTCCAGCAGGGATCTATGACTGTTACACAGTATGAGACCATGTTTATCACTTTGGCATCAGGGGCTATCATGATACTCCCTACCGATCGAGAGAGGGTGAGGAGGTTTATTGAGGGGCTAGCTCAGCCAATTAGGCTCCAGATGGCCAGAGAGTCAGGTACTGAAATTTCATTCTAGGAGGCGGCCAATATGGCTAGACGTATTGAGATGGTCTTGTCACAGGGCAGTGGTAAGGGGTCTGATAAGAGACCTCGTCATTTCGGCCGATTCAGTGGTGCCTTATCTGGAGGTAGAGATTCTTTTGACAGAGGTCATCCTCCTAGACCATACCAGTCGGCACTTCAGGTATCCTGTAGTGCACCGCCAGCTCCTATAAGTGCACCACTAGTTCCTATCACTTCACCACCGCTTCAGAGCTTCCAGGGTGGTTATTCTGTTCGACAGGGACAGTTTCAGGGCCAACAGGCTCAGCAACAGAGGTCTTGTTACTCTTGTGGTGTTCCAGGGCATATTGCTAGGTATTTCCCCCGAGCTTCTAGTGGTTCTCAGCATTAGGGTTCCCGTGATATGATTCCCGCACCAGGTGCACCCCCACCCCCTCAGCTAGCTAGGGGTGGAGGTCGAGGTGCCAGAGGTGGAGGACAGGCTATGAGGGGTAGAGGTCAGGCCGCTGTAGGTCGACCTAGGGATGTTCAGATTGGTGGGGCTCAACCCCGATGCTATTCTATTCCCGCCAGACCTGAGGCTGAGGCCTCTGATGCAGTTATTACAGGTATGGTTTTCGTTTGCAGCAGAGATGCTTCAGTTTTATTTTACCCGGGGTCTACATTCTCCTATGTGTCTTCATATTTTGCTCCTTATCTGATTGTGCCCCATGATTCCCTGAGTAATCCTGTATATGTATCTACACCGGTGGGTTATTCTATTGTGGTAGATCGAATCTAGCGTTCATGCTTAGTGGTTATTGGTGGTCTGGAGACTCATGTAGATCTCTTGCTTCTTGATATAGTTGATTTCGATGTCATTTTGGGAATGGATTGGTTATCTCCCTACCATGCTATTTTGGACTATCATGCCAAGACTGTGGCCTTGGCCTTATCGGGAGTACCTCGATTGGAGTGGAGAGGGATTCCTAGTTCTTCTTCCGGTAGAGTTATTTCATATATGAAGTATCAGTGCATGGTCGAGAAGGGTTGTTTGGCCTATTTGGCCTATGTTCGTGATTCCAATGCCGACTTCCTTCTATGGAGTCGATTCCCGTGGTTCGTGCGTTTCCATAGGTATTCCCTGCTGACCTTTTGGGTATGCCACCCGATAGGGATATTGACTTTTGTATTGAGTTGGCTCCGGGCACTCAGCCTATTTATACCCCACCATATCGTATGGCCCCGCCAGAGCTGAATGAGTTGAAGGAGAAGATGCAGGATTTGCTAGTAAAGGCTTTATTAGGCCTAGTGTTTCTCCTTGGGGTGCCCCAGTGTTGTTTGTTAAGAAGAAGGATGGCTCAATGAGGATGTGTATTGACTACCGGCAATTGAACAAGGTTACTATCAAGAATAAGTATCCTTTGTCGAGGATTGATTATTCGACCAACTTCAAGGTGCTACGGTGTTCTCCAAGATTGATTTGAGATCTGGCTACCATCAGTTGAAGATTAGGGCATCCAATGTCCCTAAGACAGCTTTTCGCACTCGGTATGGGCATTATGAGTTCTTGGTGATGCCATTTGGGTTGACAAATGCCCCCGCTGCTTTTATGGAGTTGATGAACCGAATGTTTAGGTCCTATTTGGACTCGTTTGTTATTGTTTTCATTGATGATATATTGATATACTCTCGCGGCCGAGAGGAGCATGAGCAACACCTTCGAGTCGTCCTCCAGACTCTGAAGGATAGTCAGTTGTATGCCAAATTTTCCAAGTGTGAGTTCTGGTTGAGTTCAGTAGCATTTTTGGGTCATGTGGTGTCGGTAGAAGGTAGTCAGGTGGACCCCAAGAAGATTTCAACAGTCAGAGATTGGCCTAGACCCACCTCAGCTACAGAGATTCGGAGCTTCTTGGGCTTAGCAGGTTATTATCGCCGGTTTGTGGAGGGCTTTTCATCTATTGCAACCCCGATGACCAGGTTGACACAAAAGGGTGCCTAGTTCAGGTGGTCAGATGAGTGTGAGGCGAGCTTTCAGAAGCTCAAGACAACCTTGACCACGACACCGGTGTTAGTTTTGCCCACAGGTTCAGGTCCATATACCGTGTATTGTGATGCTTCAGGGGTTGGACTTGGCGCATTGTTGATGCAGGATGGCAAGGTTATAGCTTATGTTTCACATAAGTTGAAAGTGCATGAGAAGAATTATCCGGTTCATGACTTAGAGTTAGCATCTATTATTCATGCGCTGAAGATTTGGAGGCATTATTTCTATGGTGTGTCATGTGAGGTGTTCACGGATCATAAGAGTTTGTGGTATCTGTTCAAGCAGAAAGAGTTGAATATGAGGCAGAGGAGATGGTTAGAGCTGTTGAAAGACTATGACATTACCATCTTATATCATCCGGGGAAGGCCAATGTGGTGGCTGATGCTTTGAGCCGAAAGTCAGCCAGTATGGGTAGTCTTGCTTATATTCCAGTCGGGGAGCGACCGCTTGCTTTAGATGTTCAGGCTTCGGTTCATGAGATTGGAGGTTTCTTAGACTGGTAGTGTTTTGGCCCATACTGTGGCCCGTTCTTCATTGTATGATCGTATTCAGGACCGGCAGTATGATGATCGTCATATATGTGTTCTTAGAGATACGGTCCGGCACGGAGGTGCCAAGCAAGTTTTAGTTGATGATGATGGAATCTTGGGGATGCAAGGCCATATTTGTGTGCCTGATGTTGATGGTCTTCGTGAGTTGATATTGCAGGAGGCCGATAGTTCTCGGTATTCCATTCATCCGGGCGCCGTGAAGATGTACCAGGATTTGCGGCAGCATTATTGGTGGCGGAGGATGAAGAAAGATATTGTGGCATATTAGCTCGGTGCTTGAACTGTCAACAGGTTAAGTACGAGCACCAGAGACCCGACGATTTGATGCAGCAGATTGAGCTTCCTGAGTGGAAGTGGGAGTGTTTTACCATAGATTTTGTAGTTGGGCTCCCACGGATGCGGTGTGGGTCATTGTGGATAGGCTGACCAAGTCTGCACATTTCCTTCTTGTATCAGTTTCGTATTCTTCGGAAAAGTTGGCAAAAATCTACATTAGGGAGATTGTTCGCTTGCATGGTGTGCCTGTGTCCATTATTTTTGACCGAGGTACTCCGTTTACCTCCCATTTCTGGAGAGTATTTCAGCGTGAGTTGGGCACACGAGTCGAGATGAGCACAACGTTTCATCCTCAGACAGACGGGCAGTCTGAGCGTACCATTCAAATCTTGGAGGATATGTTGCGAGCATGTGTCACTGACTTTGGAGGTTCATGGGACCAGTTTTTGCCTTTAGCTGAGTTTGCCTACAACAAAGCTACCAGTCGAGAATTTAGATGGCTCTTTATGAGGCGTTGTATAGTAGGCAGTGTTGGTCGCCAGTCGGGTGGTTCGAGCCGGGGGAGGCCAGATTGTTGGGTTCAAAGTTAGTTCAGGATGCCTTGGATAAGGTGAAGATCATTAAGGATAGACTTCGCACAACTCAGTCCAGGAAGAAGAGTTATGCATACCGTAGAGTTTGTGATCTAGCATTCATGGTTGGTGACCGGGTATTGCTTCGGGTGTCTCCCATGAAGGGCGTGATGAGGTTCGGGAATAAGGGCTAGTTGAGCCCTAGGTACATTGGTCCCTTTGAGATTCTTGAGAAGGTAGGAGATGTGGCCTATAGACTTGATTTACCACCAAGTTTATCTGCCGTGCATCCGGCGTTTCATGTATCTATGCTTCGGAAGTATGTTGCCGATCCATGTCATGTGCTAGACTTCAGCAGTGTCCAATTGGACGAGGATTTGACTTACGAGGAGGAGCCGATAGCCATATTAGCTCGGTAGGTTCGTCAGTTGAGATCGAAGAGTTATTCTTCGATCCATGTTCAGTGGAGAGGTCAGCCTGTTGAGGAAGCTACCTGGGAGTCCGAGTCCGATATGCGGAGCCGATATCCCCATCTTTTTCCCGATTCAGGTACCATTCTATGTCCGTTCGAGGACGAACGTTTGTTTTAGAGGTGGAGATTGTGATGACCCAAAAGGGTCATCCCGTGTATTTCTAACTAAATCTGTGTTTCGAGGTCATGAAAACCTCCTTATATATTACCTCGATTTGCGTGCGCAGCCCGAACGTATAGCCGGGAAGCCGTAATGTGAAACATTGATAAAAATGATATTTTTGTGTTGAAATTTGGATACAGTTGACTTTGGTCAACATTTTTAGTAAACGGACGCGGACCCGTGATTTGACGGTCCCAAAGGGTCCGTAGGAAAATATGGGATTTGAGCGTATGCCCGGAATCAAATTCCGAGATCCCAAGTCCGAGAAATGAATTTTTAAAGAAAATTGTTTTCTGAAAAATATAAAGGTTTTTGGAAATGAAATCTGATGTGAAACCTGTGGTATTAGGCCCGTATCTTGATTCCGGAGCCCGGAACAGTTTCAATATGATTTATAAGTGTTATCTGTAAAGTTTGGTAATAAACGGACTTTGTTTGACGTGATTCAGACCTTAAATGCAAAAGTTGGAAGTTATAAGAAATTTCATTGATTTTGAGGTTTAATTCGTTGTTTTTGATGTTATTTTGGTGGTTTAATTACCCGAATAAGTCCGTAGAATGTCTTTGACGTTATGTGCATAATTGGTTTTGAGCCCCGAGGGCTCGAGTGAGTTTCGGATAGGTGTCGGGGTGCAAAAACATAGGAAAATCTGGTGTGTGATTGCTGTTTCTGGTGTCCAGCATTTTACTCTTCGCGATCGCGGTTCAACCCATGTGATCGCGATGAGTAGTGTGGGTTGGGAGTGAAATAACCCTGCGCGAACGCAGGGCCTTGGATGCGAACGCGGAGCTTGGGGGGGGGGGAAGCTCTACGCGAATGCAGAAGGCCTCACGCGAACGCATAGGGTAAGGGGAACTGGGGGAGGGTAGAGCTGGGACCCTACGCGAACGCGGCATGGGGCCCGTGACCGCGAAGAGCAATTTTTGCCCAGTCATTTTTAAGTTCAAAACAAAATGTATTACGGGAAATTGGCCATTTTTCACAAACTCCTTCTTTCCCACACCCCATAGGCAATCTTTGAAGAGGTCCTTCACCATAGCTTCATAAGTAAGTAATCCTAACCTCGTTTTTCCCATTTTCCTTAATACCCATTAGATTTTAGGCCTAAAAACATGGAATTAAAGGGTAGAAATTAGGGATTTGGGTAGAGGTAGGGCTTTTTGATTATTTGGGAATTTGACCTTGTTTTGGGGTCGAATTTCGAAACAAATTATATATTCGGGCTCGTTGGGGAATGGGTGATCGGGTTTTGGTCCGAACCTCATATTTTGACCAAGCAGGCCCGGGGTCGATTTTTGGAATTTTGGGAAGAAAGTTGGGAATTCTATGTTTAAGCATTGGAATTGAATTGTTAAGAATTTATTGATGTTATTGAGTCAATTATGTCTAGATACGATTGATTTGGAGTCGGATTCTAAAGGAAAAGTAGATCTAGAGGCTTGATTTGGATTCTTGGAGTCGAGGTAAGTGTTTGGCCTAACCTTAGCTTGAGGGAATATGAGTTGAGTCATATGTGCTACTTGTTATCCCATGTTCAATATATAGGTAAGGTGACGAGTACCTATATACTGTTGTCAAGTATGCCGTGAGTCGGTTTTGATATTATAAGAGTTTTTCTTCGATATTCGTGGTGTTATGAAGTAGATTTCATTTCGGAGGTTATTCAATTGTTGGAAATACTTGGTTGAGAACATTGTTGATAAATTGTTTCGGTTGAGGATTATTTTTGTTAATCATATACTTGAGAGAGATTGGTTATAGCTGTGTCCCTTGCCGAGATGGTATTATTTCTATTGTTGTTCCCTTGCGGGGATGTAGTGATTTATGATTCATTTTGATGATTTTCCTTGCCAAATTGTTGTTCTTGATATAGTTTGTGTGAGGAAGAGTGTAAAGCACCAAGGGTGATGCCGTTTATTCATTTATTGCATTGTGAGGATGAGAGTAAAAGCACGAAGGGTGATGCCGGTGCCATGATTTTACATTTAAAAGCACGAAGGATAATACCGTGCCCTTTTATTTATTCATTGCATTGTGAGGATGAGAGTAAAAGCACGAAGGGTGATACCGGTGCCATGATTTTACATTTAAAAGCACGAAGGATAATACCGTGCCCTTTTATTTATTCATTGCATTGTGAGGATGAGAGTAAAAGCACGAAGGGTGATGCCGTGCACTTGTTTTGGTGAGGATGAGAGTAAAGCACGAAGGGTGATGCTGTGTACTTGTTTGCTCTGTGCTGTTGTTTCCTGTTGATATTTATTTGTTTATATTGTTGCCTTGTTCCTTTATTCAGCATTGCTTTCCCCTTGTTCCCTCGTATGTTTTCCCTGTTCTTTGTGCTTAATTGTCTACTTCCTGTCATTATTCTGTTATAAATTATTGAATTGCACAGGTATTAGTGATTGGTCGTGTCCTAGCCTCGTCACTACTTCGCCGAGGTTAGGCTCGACCCTTACTCAGTACATGGGATCGATTGTATTGATGCTACATCTGCACTTCTTTATGTTGTGCAGGTTATGGTACCGGACCCGGTGGACAATGATCGAGGGAGTATCCTTCAGTCCACAGTCGATACTGAGGTAGTCCTGCAGGCGTCCACAAGCCTTGGCGTTACCTCCTATCCCTTTCCTTTTCTGTCTTTTTCTTGTATTTCCAAGACAGTTGCACATGTTTATTTCATGCCTTTATTTTTAGTAAATCTTAGACCGTCTGTGAAATTGTGGTACCAGTTCTGGGATTTATGTAATATTAATTATTCAAATTGACGGTTTCTTAGCTTCCGTAGTATTTATTCATTTTGTTCATGTTCATTACTTTTCTTTTATATGATAATAATAAGAAAAATAAGTATTTTAATCGAAACATTGGCTTGTCTAGCGGGTTCAACGTTAGACGCCATCACGGTCCCGACGGTGGGAATTTGGGTCTTGACACTTGCTCAACCTATCAAGTTGCAGATGGCCAAGGAGACCGGGAGCGAGATTTCTTTTCCGAAGGCCTCCAATTTCGCCAAGCGAGTCGAGATGGTTCTTGCACAAGGGGGAGGTCAGGGGTCTGACAAGAGGACTCGTAATTTCGGTAGGTTCAGTGGTGCCTCATCTGGAGGCAGGGGTACTTTTGGTAGAGGCCATCCTTCCAAGATTCTCATTCAGCACTCCAGGCATCCCACAATGCTTCAGGGAGTCGTGGTCCTTATGTACCTCATTTTGGACAGCCAGCCTACAGTGCACCAACAGCTCCTATCACTGCACCTCGTATTCAGAGTTATTACCATGGTTATCCGGCCGGTTCGGGTCAGTCTCACTTTCTGCAGCCACATCACTAGGATGGATGTTTTGAGTGTGGTGATTTTGGGCATATAAGAAGGACCTGTCCAAGATTATTGGACAGCACACCACAACATCAGGGTTCTCGTGCCATGGTCCCGGCACCAGTTGCTACACTGCTTGCTCATCCAGCCAAGGGCAGGGGTCAGGCAGTCAGAGGTAGATGTCAGACTGTTAGAGGTGGAGGCCAGCCAGTTAGAGGCCGTCCCAGGGACGTGGTTCAGAGTGGCGGGTCCCAACCCTGATGTTATGTTTTCCCATCTAGGCTTGAGTTTGAGTCATATGATGATGTTATCACAAGTACTGTTTAAGTTTGTAATAGAGATGCTTCAGTTCTATTTGATCTGGGTTCTCCTTATTCCAATGTGTCATCCTATTTTGCTTCATATTTTGTTGTGCCTCATGATTATTTGAGTTCTCCTGTGTATGTGTCCACGCATGTGGGAGATTCTATTATTGTAGACCGTGTGTATTGTTCGTGCGTGTTTACTATTGGGAGTCATGAGACTAGCGTAGATCTTCTGCTTCTCGATACAGTTGATTTTGATGTTATCTTGGGTATGGATTTGCTGTCACCTTATCATGCTATATTGGATTTTTATGCCAATAAGGTGACCTTAGTCTTGTTGGTATTTCCTCGATTATAGTGGAGAGAGACTTCTGGCCATTCTACCTGCATGGTTATCTCTTATGTGAAAGCTCGACATATGGTCGAGAAAGGGTGTCTAGCTTATTTGTCTTATGTCCGTGATTCTAGTGCGGAGGTTCCTTCCATGGATTCAATACCAGTTGTTCGTGAGTTTCCAAAGGTGTTTCCTGCAGACCTGTCGGGGATGCCACCTGACAGGGATATTGACTTCTGTATTGATTTGGTTCCGGTCACTCAGTCCATCTGCATTCCGCCATATCGTATGGACCCTCTAGAGTTGAAAGAATTGAAGGAGAAGTTGCAAGATTTTCTTGATAGGGGCTTCATTCGAGCTAGTGTCTCACCCAGGGGTGCACCTATGTTGTTCGTGAAGAAGAATGATGGATCGATGAGGATGTGCATAGATTATCGGCAGTTGAACAAGGTCCTCATAAAAAACAAGTATCCATTGCCGAGGATTGATGACTTATTTGATCAGCTTCAGGGTGCCAAGGTGTTTCTGAAGATTGATTTGAGGTCTAGCTACCATCAGTTGAGGATTAGGGAATCCGATGTCCCTAAGACAGCTTGTCAGATACGGGCATTATGAGTTTTTGTTGATGTCCTTTGGGTTGACATATTCCCCAGCAGCATATATGGATTTGATGAACCGAGTGTTCAATCCATATTGGGACTCCTTTGTGATTGTGTTTATTGATGATATCTTGATCTACTCCCACAGTCGAGACAAGCATGAGCAACAACTTCGGATTGTACTTACTCTAAGAGACAGACAATTATATGCCAAATTTTCAAAATGCGAGTTTTGTTTGGATTCAATCGCTTTCTTGGGGCACGTTGTATCAGTAGAGGGAATTCAGGTGGAACCTAAGAAAATTGAGGCAGTTCAGAACATGCCTAGAACCACTTCATCCACGGATATCAGGAGTTTCTTAGGTTTGGCAGGTTATTACCGTCAGTTTGTGGAGGGGTTCTCATCTATAGCAGCCCCATTGACCAGGTTGACCCAGAAGGGTGCCTCGTTCATATAGTCAGACGAGTGTGAGGCGAGCTTTCAAAAGCTCAAGGCTGCCTTGACTATAGCGTTAGTGTTGGTTTTTCCCATAGGTTCTGGATCTTATATAGTATATTGTGATGCTTCCCGTGTTGGGCTCGGTGCAGTATTGATGCAGGATGGCAGGGTGATTGCATATGCATCGCGAAAGTTGAAGGTTCGTGAGAAGAATTACCATGTTCATGACTTAGAGTTGGCAGCCATTCTACATGCGCTAAAGATTTGAAGGCACTATCTTTACGGCGTGTCATGTGAGGTTTTCACGGATCATCGGAGTCTTCAGTATTTGTTCAAGAAAAAGGATCTCAATTTGAGGCAGAGGAGGTGGTTAGATATATTGAAAGACTTTGATATCACCATCTTGTATCATCCCGAGAAGGCCAATGTGGTGGCCGACGCCTTGAGTATAAAGGCAGCGAGTATGGGAAGCCTTGTGTACATTCCAGTCGGTGAGAGACTACTTGCATCAAATGTTCAGACTTTGGCCAATCAGTTTGTGAGGTTGGATATTTTAGAGCCCAGTCGTGTTCTAGCTTGTACGGTCGCTCAGTCTTCCTTGTTTGAGTGCATTAGGGAGCGACAATGTGACGACCCTCATTTGCTTGTCCATAGAGACATAGTGCGGCACGATGGTGCCAAGCGGGTTACTATTAGAGATGATGGAGTTTTGATGAAGCAACCTCACATTTGTGTGCCCAACGTAGTTGGACTTCGTGAGTTGATTCTTGAGGAGGCCCACAGTTCCTAGTATTCTTCTTATCCGGGTGTCGCCAAGATGTATCAGGACTTGCGGCAGCATTGTTGGTGGAGGAGGATGAAGAAGGATATAGTTGCTTATGTAGCTCAGTGAACTAAATTGTCAGCAAGTAAAGTATGAGCATCAGAGACTTGGTGATTTTCTTCAGAAGATAGAGATTTCTAAGTGGAAGTGGAAGCGTATCACTATGGATCTCATTGTTGGACTCCCACAGACTCAGAGGAAGTTCGACGCAGTATGGGTTGTTGTGGACAGGTTGACCAAGTTAGCTCATTTTACTCTGGTGGCAGTTACCTATTCTTTAGAGCGGTTAACTGAGATCTACATCCGCGAGATTGTCCGTCTTCTCGGTGTGCCTGTGTCTATCATTTCTGATTGAGGTACGCAATTCACCTCACACTTTTGGAGAGTAGTATGGCGTTAGTTGGGCACGCAAGTTGAGTTGAGCACAATGCTTCATCCTCAGACGGACGAACAATTCGAGCGCATTATTCAGATATTGGAGGATATGCTCCGCGCATGTGTTATAGACTTCAGAGGCTTGTGGGATCAGTTCTTGCCACTTAGGAGTTTGCCTACAACAAGAACTACCAGTCGATCATTCAGATGGCTCCCTATGAGGCATTATACCGGAGGCAACGCCGATCGCTAGTTGGATGGTTCGAGCCGGGGGAGGCTCTAGGTACATATTTGGTACAGGATGCCTTGGATAAGGTTAAGATTATTCAGGATCCACTTTGCACAGCTCAGTCCAGGCAGAAGAGTTATGCCGACCGTTGAGTTCGTGATGTTGCATTCATGGTCATAGAGATAGAGAGTATTGCTTTGAGTTTCACTCATGAAGGGTTTGATGAGGTCCGGAAAGAAGAGCAAGTTGAGCCCTAGGTATATCAGACCCTTTGAGATTCTGGAGAGAGTGGGTGAGGTGACTTACAAGCTCGCATTGCCACCTAGTTTATCAGTTGTAGGACCAAATGGTATCAGAATTTGATAAAATTTGTATGGTTGAACTCGTATCACAATGGATATTCGTATTTTGTAAAAGTTTGGCGGGTTTCGAGTGCGGGCCCGGGGTCGACTTTTGGGTCGATTTTTATATTTTGTAAAGGTCGAAACTTTACTATTCAGAATAGTTCCTTATACGATTTATGTGTGTTTTGAAGTTGTTCTAGTTGGATTTGAGCCGTTCGGAAGTCTTTTCGCCCAAGAAGTCCATTTTGAGTACCGGGTTGTCGTCTTCGAGGTAAGTATCTTGCCTAACCTTGTGTGGGGGAACTACCCATTAGGATTTGAGTCTTCTATGTTGATTGTAACCCGTGTACGCGAGGTGACGAGTGCGTACTCAGACTTATTTGTATGTAGTTGGCCTTTTAGAGTTCTTAGGTCGTTATATTCCCCTTGTATGAAGTTGTAATGGTTATGACTTAGTTACTGATTTCTAGTTTCATCTCTTCCTACTTAATTTAGAATTACTTGCTTTCGGATTTTCCTTTGCTGTCTGTTTGGTCTTAATTGACTTAATTGAAGAATTTACCCCTCCTATCATCATGCTATATTTTCTTCATAAACTGCCTATTTAACAAAAATTAGTAATATCTCGCCTTATAATTGTTTAGCAGTATATGGAGTTTGGATTGTCTTTAGATACTTACCCTTATTTGGATTGTGGAACATCTCTCATAACTATCCAACCTTAAAAAGGAAATTTAGATAACCTACCCCTTAGTCGACTGGATTGTACTTAGAATCTCTTGACTTGTGATGACATCTTATTGTGGACTTGAATACTGTGAATTCAATGTTACGTCGTGTTTCTCCCTGGTTAAGCTGCTTTCTTTACGCTTATTATTTCCTTTAAGTGGTTGTTCCTTGTGATTGAGTTCTACCGTTGTTATGATTTAAGTTTTTGTATTGATTTGCTCGTCGTACATTGCATTTCTATCTTATGTTGCTTATTGATTGTGGTGGCAATGTACAATGTTTCTGTCGTGTTATGGCTGTCATCTCTGTTGATTGCACTGCATATTTAAATTAGGGACTACGGGCGTATCCCAGGAGATCCCCCTTGTACCGCATATTTACTTTGGGGACTACAGACATATTCTAGGAGATCTCCCCAGCACTGCATATTTATTTTTGGGGACTATGAACGTATTCTGGGAGATCCCCCCATCACTGCATATTTACTTTTGGGGATTACAGACGTATTCTGGGAGATCCTCCCAACACTGCATATTTACTTTTGGGGACTACAGACGTATTCTGGGAGATCCCCCATGTACTGTATGACAAATTATGAACTATGGACGGAGTTCCGGTAGATTTATCTTGAAGAAATTATGATCGAAAGGTATTTATTGAAAAGTTAGCTGAAAAGCATTTGCCTTGAAGAAAACTATGTTTGAAAGACTGTTATTTCGAAAGGTATATTTGAAAAGCATTTATCTTGTAGAAAACTATGTTGAAAGANTGAGGACGAGGGACATGCATTATGATGTGATATCTGTTTCCTCGTGTATACGTGTGCCCTTACTTTCTGTTATTGTTGTACTTACATATTTGGTGTGACTTGTTGTTATTGTCCTGTACTTGGCCTTTATCTCATTGTTGTTGCACTGTCCATGTCTTTTACTTGCTTAATTTGCTTAATTTACGTGCTGTACTTGTCGATTTTTATGGGGAGGACGAGATTAAAAGCACGAAGGGTAATGCCGTGCACTTGTTCTATTGGGAACTAAGTTCGAAAGATCTCTATTGGAAAAGTATATTTTTAAAAGCATTTTTATCTTGAAGGGTTTATGTTTGAAGATTATATATATGTATATGTATATTCGGAGGAAGTGTATTTCAAGGGAATTTTCTATTTGAAATGATTATATTTTAAAGCTTTCAATATAAACTTGCGGGTGGAAGTCCACACTCGAAGCTTTGACCAATTATTTGGGGTTGTTGGCTAAGGCTTGATGTGAAAAACTATTGCAGTGCTGAATTACTACTTGTTCTTACCGTATTGTGGTTTCCGGTTTTCGGGTGGTGTTCTCGTCCATCCTTCTGGGTATTATTAAGATGTTTCGTTACTATTTGCTGTATCTTTCTTCCTCTTTGTACTGGTTTTGTGTTAATTATATTGTGTAGTCATTAGATAGATGTCATATTTTGTTATTCCTATATTATGCCTGTTTAATTTATTAGACTAGTGGGTGTCTTGACTAGTCCTCGTCACTATTTCACCGAGGTTAGTCTTGATACTTACTGGGCACCACTGTGGTGTGCTCATACTACTCTTCTGCACATTTTTTTGCAGATTTCAGGTTTCACATAGCCAGCTAATTGTGTAACGACCCGGTCTGTCGTTACGTAAAACCTGCATTATAACTGTTGTTAGTGGCTTAT
>ML264738.1:355-74829 GCA_005239495.1 Nicotiana undulata | reverse complement strand
TAAATGATAAGACTTCATGTCTATCTGTGGAGACCGGAAAGGGTCCGTTACTGTTATTTCTATGTTGAACTTTACTTGTGCATACTCAGTCCTGTTATTATACACACATTCGTATTTCAGTCTCAGAATTCATTTATTCATCGTGCATTGCCATTGTTTGGGCTGTTACATAATGAGAGTATTGTGGGGAGACTAGTAATTCTGACTGAGTATGGGCCTAGAGCCAAATTTTGAGATGATACACCCTTCGTGGGATTGATGTATATATAGCTCTTGAGCCATATCCTTGGTGGCCCCTTCGGAGTCTTTACACCCCCAGTGAGCGCACAGTTATTGAGGGATGGATTTCCCTGGACATTGATTTGTCCGAGATATGACATATAGAGGGATGGATTTCCCCGCCACAGATACTGTTTATGAGATATGGAGGGATGGATTTCCCTGGTACAGATTATGAATGAGTATGATATCCCGGAGATGGATTTCTCCGAAAGGCTGAATTGGCCTGCTCCCTCGGTACTTGGTGACCGAGTCACCACGTCGTACATGTTACGGGATGGATTTTCCTGGGCCAATGGCCAATTACGTGTACCGAGAGGACTACCTGTGAGAGTTGCATAATACATACATGGCATTTAATTGTTATTTACGGATATTGTCACTGATATACTCGGTTGTTCCTGAAATATTCATTATTTGAACTATGATTTACGGAGGTTGAGTTCGTCACTACCTCCTCAGACCGTAGGTTGTTTTCGTTACTTACCTGCACACTGTGTGTGCAGATCCAGGTGCACCGAGATTTGACGCGGAGCGGTGATAGCAGCCATTGTCTTAGAGTCGGCGAGATAGCAGCTGGCGTTCGCTGTCCCGTCCCTCTTTTCCCTATTCTTCCCTTATGTATTAGAACTTTGAAACTTAAAACTTCAGTTTTATTATTCTCAGTTGTATTGATGTTAGTAGCTCATGACTGCGTGACTCCAGATCCTAGGGTGATTGTTGGAGCCCATTTCTTTTGTTAGGCTGTTTAAATGATTTAAAATGTTGGTATTTCTATGAATTGAGCCAATGACGAGTAAATTTCTTTAGTAAATGAATTGAGTATTGTTGTAACGGTTGGCTAGCCTGGTTCCACGACAGGCGCCATCACAACCCGGAAACGGGTCGTGACAAAAGATTATCCAACATACCTGAGCCGATTCTCTTTATAATCCCTCTAACACACTTCTTTTGTGATAAAATACGTGATGGTGGATCAAAGCAGGAAAAATTCTGTATGATATTCTTGAAAAAGATTGCACTGTATTCCCTTAAAATCACAAAATCTCGTTAGCTATTTTCTAAGAAGCCTCTTAGATGAACACTCAATCTTGGATCACATTCAAAAGAATTACAAGGTTTTGGCATGAATTCTTAACTAAGAGATGCAGAACGTTGATAATTCATTCTTTGACACAGAATAAGTGTGAATGGTATAAGTAGCCTTTCCAAATGAAAGCAAAAGGACCATTAATTGTTTGGCTTCCACCTGGCCGTGAATTGGCGATGGAAGTCCTACTTTTTGACAACTAATGCTTACTAATACAAAGACATGTACTACATACCTATCCCCATATATTCGTACTTTACCTATATATATAAAACTATTTACTTCATTACCCAATATTTAATCAACTAGCCACATAATAAATTCTATGTTTCATTTCACCTAAATACTAGTATATTTCATATACCTTACTATTATGGTCATGTGGTATCATATAAAATCAATACATACACTATTATTTCATTAAAACATTCATATAAAAAATGCACATATTTTCTCAACTTCTAATTTTTCTAATCTCATATAAAGAGTATAAATTTTCGTACTCTTAATTCTTAAAATGGTAAAAGATAATCTTCTTTTCTTGTGAGAAAATAATTTTTATCTTTACAGTAAAGAAAATCTCATATTATTTATATAATTTAAAGCATATTCGGAAGTAGTAATATTAATAATAATATAAAATCATAATTTTCAATCTTTTTACAAAAATATTCCACTCAAAATACCATATCAAACATATATAACAATGTCAATGTTGTTATACTTCAATTTTAGTGCTCTAATATACAGTAGTTTCGCCCGAACAGTTCGGATGCAAAGTATAAAAACTCAAACATTGGAGTTGTTGTTGCTATTGACAACCCATCTTCGGAGTACGCTTTACGTTGCTGCCTCATTAAAAATCTTGCCAGAAAAACTCATTGACAAAAAATGGACGAAGGAATAAAAAGAGTGTAACACATACTTTCAGTACAATCAATGATCTTCAACAGTAATACCTTTTGAGGTGAGTCGCGTTCTAGTTGCTTGATAATTTTACTCCATCATATGAACCTTTGCTGGCTATAGCTTAAATCTGGTAAGGTTCTTACCAGTCGACCCCAACTTCCCGTCATTGACTTCCCGAGTATTATGTACCTTCCATAAGATCAAGTCTCTGATTCTAAAAATAATGAATATTTGCTCTACGATTGTAGTATCTTTACATCATTTGCTTTTGTGTCATCATTCTTACATAAGCCAAGTTCTGATGCTCCTCAAGCAAGTACAATTTAATTAACATTGCTTGATCATTCTCCTGATTGTTTGCTTGGGAATACCTTGTTTGATACCCAATTTTTCCTCAAACTTATTTTCAAACTTACATGTTACCTTTAAAATCACTTTTAATGTGAGTGGTATTTTTCCCCCAATTTTTCGTATTTTCTATTTATTTAGTATTTTTGTATTCAATAATTATTCATAAATTATATTATAAATAATTTTAACATGTTTCCCATCTCAATATATTATTTGTAATCCTATTTAATTCTATTAGGATTTAACTATTTCACAAATTAACCAATTAGGCACTATTTAATTAGGATTATACAAATTTTGCAACTATGGCCTAATTGCGCATTCATGCTATTTTCAATTCGATAATCAATCATTTTTATATTTTTATATTAGCTAATTACTTTAATTTTCATCCATGTGGCATTAATTTAATTTTTTGCATAATTATTGGCCATTTTAGTAATTATATATTTGATTTTATGGGTATTTAATAATTAGCCGTATTTTATTTAAATTCTAGCCCAATTTTAACCCAACCCATCAGATTATAACAACTCAATTCCATACCCAGCCCAAACCAAATCCTACCCGGCCCAACCTCGGATCAATCTGAGTCGTTGATCAAATTAGATCAACGACCTAGATCATTATTTCCTTAATTAATTCGAACTAACCCCCCAACCCCTCTCATTTGCTCATCGTCTCTCATCTCTCTACTCTGATATCTCTCTCTAAGTCTTTTCTAGAGACTTCTGTCTCTTCATCTTCCGATGACTCTCTTCATCTTCTCCGGCCACCCCTCGCCGGAGACCTTGAAACCTTCATCACCCCCTGCTCTCATGGCTCTCTTATGCCGGTAATGTCATCCCTAAAGCCCTCAAAGGGAAAGGACCTGTCTACTCACACCCTTGGTGTTTCTGTTTACTTCAAGCTCCAAAGATTGATTTCGAGTAAGGTTTATGACCCTTGAGGCTCGAGCCAGTGCTGTTCGAGGTTCTTCTCATCTTTCCTGAGGTTTTCTATAAAACCTTAATGTTTGAAACTTTCGATCCTTTTAGATCTACAATAGATCTATGTCTATTACGATTTATTATGATGTTTCTTTAAAGGTTTTCTATTTTTTTTCACTTCCAACTAGGGTTTTCTAAAACCTTTTCTTCAAAAACGATTTCCTCAAAGTTTAAGTGTTGTCCTGTGATTTTTTCTCATATGCTTAAACGGTTTTGTTAAATATCATTTTTATCACGATTTATTATGTTAAAACTTTAGTTTTAACACTGTATTCTAATCTTGAGTATGTGTTTATTGATTTGTTCGTTCGATTTGTATGTGTTTCCCCATGAGTAACCCCTAATTCTTCCTGTGATTTTACCCTACCGTACTTATTAGGATTTTTTGACTATTCACTTTTGCCTATTTCATGATTACCCTTGTGATTCTGATTTTGTCTATTACCCGTTTATTGCACTCATGCTCATAATGTCCTGTAAATTAATACTATGTGCTTGCTTGAATCCTGATTCTATGTGATTCTTACTTTGCTATGCTATTGGACTTTTGATTCTATTGCTTCTTGCCTAATGTGTGTTTGTCCCGCTTAAATCAGTACTATTTTTAACATTCTTGAATCCCTGAATGATTGTGAGTAGTACTATACTGATTTTCACACGATATTCTCTACTGATTCTGAATATTTCCTTAAATACATGAGGCTTTCCCTTAATTAGTACTAATTCCGAACCTCTGATTTTCTGTGTTGATACTCTTTACTGATTTCTGACTACTTTTCTTGTTTTTACAATTTTAAATCATTCTCTTACCTTATTATATGATTTACTGCACTATTAATTGATTCTTACTGTTATTTCCTTAATTACACTTTATGTACCTAGCTCTAATTACTTATAATGTACTTACAATGTTTGAATTCTTTTATTGATTGTTGTACTCCTGCTAAGTGAATTCTTTCCTTATTTTCTACCTCTTCTTTACCGTTTGAAATGACTCCCTTAATTAAGGGAAGACTTGGGTTGATTCTTATTTTAACTGATTCTGAGTTCTATAATTACTGAACAAATTGATTCCTTCCTTATTAATCATGTACTGATTCTTCTTGCCTTATATGTTGCTGGTTCTTACCGTTTGAATTAATTCCCTTAACCTAAGGGAGTACTTGCCTTAATTCTCTGATTGATTGATTCTGAGTTCCTCAATTATTATGCTATCATGATTCCTACCTTATTTACCTAGCCTTAAAACTATTATATATATGCTCTCTTTAGGACAGAAAAAACACGAACACTGTGGTTCAAATCTATCTCTTACACTTAAAATCTTTGCTTTATTTCTCTTGTGCTACTTGCTGCTGTCTAATTGTTAGCCGGCTACAAGCCAAGGCTAACTATTATGCTATCTCTCTTGCTCGATCTGTGTTTACTATCTCTTATACTGGTATGTCTTGATTTCAATTCAAGTCTAAAAAACAACATGATTTTTTAATTACTTCAATTCATTATGTTCTTAGTTTGTTTTTACTTATGGTTCTGTTGTTCAACTTGCAACTAATCTGTCTGTTTCATGGCTTATTAGCATGTCCCTGAATGTGCTCCCTTCCTTAGACTCAACATGTTTATATTCCTCTTTAGACTCTAATTCAATCATGTTTCTCTGATTATTAGTCTAAACTTCTGTGTGGTTGTGTAACATGTACTTTATGATTGCGTTGTTCTGTGTAGTTCTGAAATACCTATTGTAATTTAGACCCTTGAATCCCCTTAGGAATTTTGTGACTCTGAACCCATGTAGGACTCTGCCCACTGTGTGCTTACACTTACATGCTCTATATTTGTCCCCAACTCCTCATTACCCTGTTTGTGGTTGCTGAACTTATCCTAGTTCTTATTCTACATGTGTTGTTCCTGAGATTAGAATGTTGTTTGTTCTGGCAGCCCTACTCTTTTCAAACTATTTTACTAAATAAAAATCTTCTACTGTTTTTTTTTTCAACACTCATTTCTATTGAATCAGTCTTTCTTCTTTAAACTGTTTTCCTACTAAATCTCATTCAAAAACCTTTTCAAACTCATCCCTAGCACTTCACTTTACTCCTAGATTCTTAAGTTCCATCCCCTCAGTGTGAGCACTACTTTGGGAACCTCTTGAGTTACCTCTGAACTTTGACTCACTGAGGCTGGTATTTCCACACTGCACATGTTTAACCTTGGGTTACTATGTCTGGGTGTGAGCACTGCCCGGGAGCCCCTGAGGTCCTTAGGGAACTTTGACACACCCGGACAATGAAAGGCTATGAAACACTAAAGGCATTGAGGTTTGGAGGATCTGGGCCTAAGTGAAGGTTCCTGGCCTGTAATAATTTGTAAACGAATATTTGGGGATGGATAGTGAAAAGGGGAAGGTAGTTACATAGGTTAGCTCTACTAATGGGTAGCAACCATGCCTTAGGTTTATATTTCCTATGTGTGCATTAGAATCCATGCTTAGGGCTCAATGTATTCCAAGTGTGCCATAGATAGCATGTTCTTAGGTTTACTGCTTCAGCATCTTATTCGGCCATGATCACCACTTAGAAATCCTGTTTCTAGGCTAAGTAATGATATTAACCCAACAACTATTGATCTTGCATGAGAAATCATATTCCTTAGGTTCTATGGATACTATTTCAGCATGTTCATCCTCATGTCATTTAGGAAAAATCATGTGTTAGGATATGTACTTTGAATTACTTTATACGCTTCCATGTACACCTAAGAATCATGTATTAGGCTTAACAAACTAATAAACAAGTGTTTTTGTGAAACTGTGATGTTCTTCCTTAAGACAAATGCGTAATAAATAAGTCCTTCTACATTTTTTCTAAACACGTTCTGACACTTCAACACTCATGCATTCAGAAGGTCTTGCATCATTCTGCATTTTCTTTGCATTAGATATCATTCTTATTATGATTGCATTTGTATTCGTTTAAGCACCCCTAGCCTGATTATGGATAAAACAAACTCATCCACGTTCAGTAACTATTTCCTAAAATCTGGACATTTAGAACAGTACGACTTGAACAACTTTCTGTAGTAATTGGTACGCCTAGGCAAGCCTTAGGTGCTAAACCTGTTATAAAACTAAAAGTATACTCCTTTATACCTGCTGCTTGACTATTAACAGGTTAAAAATTAGTAAGTAAGAAACTGATAAAATTTCTTCTCTGAATTCAGTAATAAAGCTGCCTCACTATTGCATTCTCGCCTAGATATCATGCCTTAGGATTCTGAAGTTAATAAGGCCTTACTTGTGTTTGAGTCGTGCTAATTATGTGCATAATCTGTGGAGGAATACTTGGGCCTCGTAGCTCTTATTTGTTTTCCCCTTATCTGCAGTCCTAATTGTCGTTGTTTGTCACTTAGAATCTTGTCCTTTAAAACTAGGGGTAAACCTAGTACTTTCTTTTAGGATAATAGTCCTAGCCTCCTCCGGGACTGATAGGATGGGATGGGTAATAGCACGCAATAGAGCTTGTGACCAAACACACGCTTTAATCACCTTTACGGGCCGGAAAGGGTAGAATATGGATATGATGACCGGTACGCTAATACCACGTGTAGCCCCTCTTTGAGGAGCGTCTATCGGGTATTGCATTGATGTGATCCATATTATGTTAAACCTAGGATATCCCTCCTTTAAATATTATATTAGTTCTTTTCCTTTCCAAAATTCAATAACTTGAACACTTGTTTGAAATCCCCTCTTACTTGAGCCCCGTTACCTGTTATTTGTTAATCGTATGCACGAAAACTACTTGGCTGGGACCAACATTTGTGGATCTTGAGGGGTGCCTAATACCTTCCCCTCGGGATAATTTCAAGCCCTTACCCGATCTCTAGTGATGCAAACTAGTTTCATGAGTTAATTACTCTAGGTTCCCTAACGCGCCTTAAAATATCGTTAGGTGGCGACTCTTCTCTTTTAATAACCCTCTTCCTTTAAAAGAGTTGTCAGAATGTCGAAACGCGATTCCGCAAGGAAAAAGGGGGTGCGACAGCATGGTGACTCTGCTGGGGATTTACCTAGGCTTTTACCATTACAAATCGTTCCGTGAATCCGTACCTTTAATTTGTTTCATACTTGCACCTTTTTCCCTGTTACCTGCAATTAATTGTTTACTTCTTTCAAGCATTTATTTCACAAAGCAAAACTGACATATCTCTTTGTTTTCTTTTGTAACTGCTTTCAATCATAACTGTTGTACCGCTTTTCTTAACGTGCAAATACATCTGTTTAAATGTTTATTTATTGCATATCATGCTCAACATTCATACTCCACTCGTGCCAAACAAAATACTATAGCAACGCTTTTAATGAGTGGTTGAGCTCTTCCTATATTATTACCCCTTAAATTCGGAAAGGCATATTTGCGGTAAAACTAGTCGATCAGCGGTGCAGTCGACAGTTCCGTGCCTTCCCCCTTGAGTTGTCCGCTCAAGGGTACCAGTCTAAAACCCCATAGAAACCTTACTCCGTTATGCTGTTGCATGCATCATGGTCAAACCTAGCCGGGCTAACGTGTTGTCCGCACATTAGCCTTTAAGATAGCCTTGTCCAAAGTCCACTAGGTTTCCCTAAAACTCAAACGGACACCTTCACGTTCTGTGCATTTATTTAGAGAACTAAATTCTTCCTGCTAATTATTGATGTTAAATAGTTGAGTCCAGTGGGGGTAAGGGCCTAACCTTATTTTCTTTGCAGAAAATGAGGCACGAAATCCACATATTCGGTATGGTTTCTAATATTCACCCAAGACTGATAGGTTGGTGGGAGGACCTCCATTCTAGTGACAAAACTATCGTAAGAAAACACCTGGGCAATCTACCATCCCTCCTAGAAATCCAGCTAAACAAAATGATGATAGTTTCTGCCACTTTATTTTGGGATTGCGAAGGATCCGTGTTCCGTTTTGGGAACATTGAAATGAATCCTTTGTTGGAAGAAATAGGGGGACTGGCTAACTTAGTGCGGGAAACTCCGGGGTTGCTAATGCCTGAGAACTGCACAGGCAGAGGTTTCCTCAAGATGATGGGTTTGAAGAAGAATACAAAATTGGTATGTCTGAGGGATTCATACATTCATTTCGACTACTTGTATGAAAGATACGGTCACAACAAATCATACCACATCTACCAGGACGAGTTTGCCATCACTTCTCTGGGGCACATCCATCGCCGAGTGTTCGTGTTTATGGTATGCTTTTTGGGTCTGATTGCGTTCCCGATGAAGAAGGAAAGGATTCATACTAGGTTGGCCATGGTAACTAAGACACTAATGGAAGTAATAGACAGGAAAAACTTCAGCAATGTGCCCATGATCATTGCGGACATATATCGGGCCCTGGAAATGTGTCAAAAAGGAGAAAAGCATTTCGAAGGTTGCAACTTATTAATTCAACTTTGGCTCATGGAACATCTGCAAAGAGGCAAATACCGACAAGACATTCATCGAATAAGTTGGGATGACCACATCGATTTCCATCACCCCAAGTGAATGAATTATATTCATGACATGTTCGTTCAGCCTAAGAATGTCGAGGGATGGGTGGAACTTTTCGGTAACCTGACTAAGGAACAGATTCAATGGATGTTTGAGTGATTCCCGACAGACGAGTTTATCATTCGATCCCGAGATGCTTCTTTCCTAATACTGATCGGTCTAAGGGGGACATATCCTTACGCCCCTCTCCGAGTCATGAGGCAAGCAGGTAGGAAGCAGGTCATACCTAGGGTCAAGAAAATGAGCCATCTTCGAGCAGACTTTCAGAATGATGACAGCCCTCATAAATGCCAAGCTCCTATGGCACTGTAAGATTATGCTTGAGAAGGATACCATCGAGCTAGACAACTATCACGCCGGTTGTACTCCTTTCTATCTTGGTGGTTAGAAGAAGATCTGGGTGGTCAAATCGAGTCGGGGTTCATTCGAGGTCACAGGGTTATAGATGAAAGGGCTGAAGCACGAGTTAAGTTCAACCAGCTGCGCAAAAGGATCCGCGAATATTAGGATGATCATCACAAGATACATGAGTCCAACAAGAATCTGATCGAGGAGTGGAAGGATATGGCCGTCAGCACCAACAAGAGGCTGGGATACTTAGAACGAGGTATAGTTGAGCTGGAAGATAAATTCATCAAAAGGATCAAGACCTGCCAAAAGGCTGAGGGAGCTGAAGGGGGATATCTAGACAAAACCTACCTACTCCTGGGTCTTCGCGAGTTGGGAAAGCTGATCGAGGGAAGCAGGAATGCCGAATCTGGGGAAGGTCCTTCTGGGACCAAGTGGATAAGGGTGTTTTCTTTTATCTTCTTTGTTGATGTAATAAGGCCAATGGCCATTAGTGACTTTTATCTTCTGTTATTTAGAGTCGTTTTGAGATTTGCCTATTTTTCTTATCAATATAATGAGGCATTTAACACTTTAAGTTCTCCAAATCAATTTGTCGCTAGGCCTACCTCGAGCACAAAGAGGTTCCCAACTTAGGACACATTTTACATTTCCGCATTTTGTGTTTAAATACCGCAGTATTCTTTTTCATAATCCGCACTGACTTGGTTACCTTTTTGTTTTTATTTCTTTTATTATTATCCCCTCCCCAAAGGTTAGTTCGTGCATTCTGGCATCATCAGCCTATCGCACAAGATCCAAGGGCCCTCCACCTACTCCTCCTCCTAGTCCTCCCAAAGGCAGAAACAAAGGCAAAAGTAAGATGGCAGAATCCAGCGGTATCAGGAAGGAAAATACGGTTGAACATGTAGAGGCCACTGATGGCCGAGGTATTCAGGTCTTGCATGAGACTATGTCACCACTGGAACAAAAATTGCTGAAGTTTGAAGAAGAACTCGACCATGTCCGGAATTTGGCCAACCTGTCATTTTCCCTCAACGTCCCAGACGTCAACTTTCCAAATGCTCAAAACCCTACACCTCCACAGAATATTCCAAGATAGCAGAGTCATCCTGCACCTCATCATCACACCACTCCCCCAAAGAACCAAACTCTCTCGGCACAGTGCAATGCCTGCCACAACACTCCAACACCTCATCCCAGAATCTCAAAACCCCACGAAGGACCATTTCCACGCCTACAACAATCCCATCTATGTGGAAATTGTGACCCACACCACTCCGCCTGTCACACATATATCCGAGTCTGATGAAAAGGATTTACTTATCAAAAACTTGGCCGAGGAGCTTAGGAAACTGACTAGACGAGTTCAAGGTGTTGAAGGAACCAAGGGAATCGAAGGGTTGAATTATGAAGACCTTTGTATCCAACTTGATGTCGAACTGCCCGAGGGGTACAAACCTCTGAAGTTCGAAATGTTTGACTGTACTGGTGATCTGAGGGTCCATCTAAAGACCTATTGTGACAAGCTGGTCGGCGTAGGAAAGGATGAAAGAATCCGCATGAAGCTGTTCATGAGGAGTTTGAAGGGAGATGCACTATCTTGGTACATCAGCCAAGACCCCAGGAAATGGTCAAACTGGGTAGGTATGGCATCTGACTTCATGGACAAGTATAGATTCAATACCGAGAATGCACCAGATGTGTTCTACATCCAAAACATGAAGAAGAAACCCACAGAAACCTTTCGCGAGTATGCTACTCGTTGGAGGTCTGAAGCTGCGAAAGTCAGACATGCTTTAGAGGAGGAGCAGATGAACAAATTCTTTGTCCGGGCTCAAGACCCGCAGTATTATTAGCGATTGATAATGGTTGAAGGCCACAAGTTCTCCGACATCATCAAATTAGGAGATCGAATTGAAGAGGGCATCAAGAGCGGTATGGTTACGAATTTTGAAGCCTTACAAGCTACTAACAAGGCTTTACAGTTAGGTGGTGTGTCCAAGAAGAGAGACGTGGGAGCTGTAATGGTTGCACAAATAGCTAAATCCCCACTCAAATACCAAACCTATCCGACACCTCCGCTCCCATATCAGCCAACCCCGAATTACCAAGCGCCCTCACCTTCATACCAAGCTCCACCGCCCACATACCAATCTCCACCACCCACATATCAACCTACTTCACCTAGATACTCCCAAACCACTCCCGTCTACCATACTTATAATTCCCATCCAACTCATTACCAATCACCCCCTACCCATCAAAAATTCCCTAGGCCTCGTCCTAACTTTGATCGCCGCCCTCCACAATAATACACCGCCATAGCCGAGCCCATTGACCAGCTGTATGAAAAGCTCAAAGTTGTTGGTTACGTCACACCTATCTCTGCTGCCACCCCTGAGAACCCTTCTTAGTGAGTTAACCCAAACAAATCCTGTGCATACCATTCTGGCATGAAAGGACACACCATCGAAGAATGCCGCTCTCTGAAGGATAAGATACAGACTCTCATTGATAACAAGATTATTGTGGTGAAAGACCCCGCTCAAAATGTCAGCAACAATCCTTTACCAGACCATAAGGGTGGAGGTATCCACATGATTGAGATAGAAGATGATTGGGATCCCGAGGGATCAATCGGGTTGATCGCAGAAGGCGATGACCCAAAAAAAGCTGCAGTCACTCTCAAGCCAATCATAGTACAAATTCAACCATCTGAGAATGCTAAGCTGAATATGTCTATACCACTGGAGTTTGAAGAAGCGCCGCCTGCAAAGGCACCAACACCGATTGAAGTCGAGTTTGTATCTCCAACAAATGCCCCAGCACCGTTCGAGGTTGCAGTCCTACCACCCCGAACACACGTTCCAATTGAGGTAAGGATGGACACACCGATTTCGATGGAAATGACAACCACGCCACCTTTCTATACTACCAAGGCAAGAAGGAAAGGCAAGAGCAGGTCTGAGGAAGTTGTCGCAGCACAGGGTATGACGAGAACTGGTAGAGTCTATACCCTGAGCATCTGGCTGAGTCAAGCAAGCAAGCTACCAACCGGCCTCCCCTCATTGAAATAGGTTCATATGAACTTTGGAGGAAAATTCAAGCTAAGGAGTATTCGTTCATCGACCAACTGAACAAGACACCAGCATAAATACCCATCCTCTCTTTGATACACAACTCTGAAGCACACAGGAATGCGCTGTTGAGGTTACTGAACGAAGCATATGTGCCAAACAATATCACTAGCGGGGAAATGGCCAATATGGTGGGCCAGGTGTTGGAGAGTCATAAGATCACCTTCCATGAAGATGAGTTACCACCCGAGGGATTGGGACACAACAAAGCGCTGCACATCACCGTGCAATGTGAAGATCATTTCATCACGAGGATCTTGATAGATGGAGGTTCCAGTCTTAACATTTGTCCGTTGATAACACTCAAAAAATTGGGTAAAGGACTGCATGATATAAGAGAGGGAGCAATCAACGTAAAAGTCTTCGATGGTTCTCAAAGGTCTACTATTGGGGAGATTAGTCTATGCCTACAGATGGGACTGACTTGGTTCGAGGTGGATTTCCAAGTAATAGACGTGCCGACATCTTACAACCTGTTGTTGGGGCGACCCTGGATCCATGCTGCTGGGGCTGTAGCGTCAACACTGCATCAGACAGTAAAATTTGAGTGGAACCACCAAGAGGTGATTATTCACGGCGACGGTTGCAATCATATTTATGGTCACCAGACTATCCCGGTCATCGAGGAAAGAAGAAAGCTGGGTGGAGGAAATTACCACCACATTGAACGGGTCAATTTTATCGACAAGGACAAGTGGTGGGATATTAAGATCGAGAGCATCCTGAACTGGAGAGGATACGAGCCAGGCAAAGGGCTCGGTAAGAACCTCCAAGGGATCACGAAGCCCATCAAGCTCAAGAAACATGGTACTACTTTCGGTCTCGGGTATGAATACACCTGGGAAGAATTCAACGATTGGTCACCACCGTGGCGCGGTCCCTACTACCCTTTGGAGAAGCCAATACCTCATCTGGAACAGACCTTCAAGCAGGCCGACATTATCTATGGATTTGACGAAGAGGAAGCACTTGCAGCAATGAGGAATTTGTTCCTAGAGGACGACGATATGGATTGATGTGTTGTTCTCGAGGAGGAGGGGGAGTAAGGCCCTTCCATACAGGCAGTAAGAAAGGGAACATATCTCAAGAACTGGTCTATCAGGACCACCAAAGCCCGACGAGCCTCGGGGTAGTAAGGCTAAAACAAGCATTACTTACTGTTTTATTTACTAAATGATTTTCCCTTTTCTGCATTTTCAATTCCTGCAATAAGATCCTCAATGTTCAAAATATTATGCAATTTATCAAAGCATCTTATAATTTCCCTTACGAATCTGATATTTATTGTTACTGTTTTTCTCTCATTACTTTATCTATACAACATTACTATTACTTGTCTTTATGAACCGATGGCTGTGACGTACAACGAGACGACGCAACAAACGGACATTCATTCAGATGAAGATGATATACCCGATGAGATAGTTAAAGAGGTCGAAAACTTTGAAAACAGACCTAAGTCCAACCTAGATGAGACGGAGGTTATCAACCTGGGAGATTTAGAAAACGTCAAGGAAACACGGATCAGCTTTCACTTGTCACCGTCCAAAAAGAAATAATACACAGAGTTTCTAAAGGAGTATGAAGACATATTCGCCTGGTCGTATGACGACATGACTGGTCTAAGTACGTCCATTGTGGATCACAAGTTGCCAACCAATCCAACATGTTCGCCGGTAAAACAAAAGCTCAGAAAGTTCAAACCTGACATGAGTTTGAAAATCAAAGAAGAAGTTACCAAGCAGATCAACGCCAAAGTCCTCCGGGTGGTTGAATACCCGACATGGTTCGCCAATATTTTACCTGTGCCGAAGAAAGATGGCAAGGTCAGTGTCTGTGTCGACTACTGGGATCTCAACCGTGCCAATCCGAAAGATGACTTCCCCTTGCCAAATATACACATTCTAATTGACAATTGCTCCAAGCATGAATTACAGTCATTCGTGGATTGCTTCGATGGTTATCATCAAATTTGGATGGATGAAGAAGATGCTGAGAAAACGGCGTTCATTACGCCCTAGGCAGTGTACTGTTACAAGATGATGTCGTTAAGCCTAAAGAATGCAGGGGACACCTACATGAGGGCTATGACCACCATATTCCATGACATGATTCACAAGGAGATCGAGGTATATGTGGATGACGTCAGTATCAAATCAAAGAAAGCTGCTGACCACATGGAGGATTTGAGGAAGTTCTTCAACAAGTTGCGAAAATACAATCTGAAGTTGAACCCCGCGAAGTGTGCATTCGGGGTTCTTGCTGGGAAGTTGTTGGGATTCATTGTCAGCCGCCGGGGAATAGAATTTGATCCGTCAAAGGTCAAATCCATTCAGGAACTACCACCGCCAAAGAACAAGAAAAATGTTATGAGCTTCTTGGGGAGGCTTAATTACATCAGCCGATTCATAACACAATCTACAGTCATCTGTGAGGCGATCTTCAAGATGCTGAAGAAGGACGCCGCAACTAAGTGGACCGAGGATTGTCAAAAAGCTTTCGACAGAATCAAAGAGTTTTTGTCAACACCGCCGGTCTTGGTACCACCTGAGCCAGGTAGACCCCTGCTACTCTACCTTGCCGTACTGGATGGAGCTTTCGGTTGCGTTCTTGGGCAACATGATTAAACAGGGAGAAAAGATCAAGCCATTTACTATCTCAGCAAGAAGTTCCCTCCGTACGAGGCCCGGTATTCTTTATTGGAATGCATGTGTCGCGCTTTGACTTGGGTCCCGCAGAAGCTGAGGCATTACTTCTGTGCCTACACGACATATCTCATATCAAAGATGGATCCACTAAAGTACATCTTTCAAAAACCCATGCCCACTAGCAAGCTAGCCAAGTGGAAAATCCTACTGAGCGAAGGGACAAGCATTGGCAGACCATCTTGCTGAGAATCCCGTGGACGGAGAATACGAACCCCTGAAAACGTATTTTCCTGATGAAGAGGTATCTTTCGTAGGAGAAGACATTGCAGAATCCTACGACGATTGGAGAATGTTCTTTGACGGAGCGGCAAACTTCAAGGGAGTCGGTACTGGAGCAGTCCTAGTATCAGATACCGGCCAGCATTATCCAGTATCCACCAAACTCAGATTTCCCTACACCAAAAACATGGCTGAATATGAGGCCTGCATCTTAGAGCTCAACATGGCCATTGACATGAACGTCCAGGAGCTGTTAGTGATTGGTGACTCAGACTTATTGGTACATCAGGCACAAGGAGAATGGGAAACCGAGAATTCCAAGATACTACCCTATTTGCATCAAGTTCAGGAGTTGAGAAAGAGGTTCACAAAGATAGAATTTCGGCATGTCCCAAAAATCCAGAATGAGTTCGCCGATGCATTGGCTACTCTGTCGTCTATGATTCAGCATCTAGACAAAAACTTCATTGATCCCATTCCAGTGAAAATCCATAATCAGTCGGCTTGCTGTGCCCATGTCGAAGAAGAAGCAGACGGAAATCCTTGGTTCCATGAAATCAAGGAATACTTGGCAAAAGGAGAATACACGGAGCTTGCAAATGCCACTCAGAAACGCACACTTCGGAGATTGTCTAACAATTTCTTTCATAGCGGAGGAAACCTGTATAGGAGAACTCCTGACTTGGGATTATTAAGGTTTGTCGACGCAAAAGAAGCATCAAAACTACTGGAAGAAATTCATGATGGGACCTGCGGTCCACATATGAATGGGGTTGTATTAGCAAAGAAGATACTCTGAGCTGGTTACTTCTGGATGACTATGGAAATGGACTGCATCCAGTACGTCCGAAAATGCCACCGCTGTCAGATACATGGAGATATGATAAAGGTACCTCCGAGTGAGCTTAATGAAACAAGTTCCCCGTGGCCGTTCGCCGCCTGGGGCATAGACATCTTTGGACCAATCGATCCTGCCACCTCCAACAGACACAGGTTCATTCTGGTTGCCATTGATTACTTTACTAAATGGGTCGAAGTAGCCTCTTACAAAACAGTTACCAAGAAAGTTGTGGCCGATTTCGTCCGCGACCGCATTGTTTGCCGGTTCGAAGTGCCAGAGTCAATCATCACCGATAATGGTTCCAATCTCAACAGTGACTTAATGAAAGCTATGTGTTAAACTTTCAAGATCAAACACAAGAATTCCACAGCCTATCGACCTCAAATGAATGGAGCCGTAGAGGCCTCCAACAAAAACATTAAGAAGATACTAAGGAAGATGATAGAAAGGCAGAATCAGTGGCACGAGAAGTTGTCATTCGCTTTATTGGGATATCGCACCATGGTCCACACATCAACCGAGGAAACTCCCTATATGTTGGTCTACGGTACAGAGGTTGTTATTCCTGCTGAAGTTGAAATTCCATCTCTGAGAATTATACAAGAAGCTGAGCTCAGCGACGCAGAATGGGTAAGGAACCTTTATGAGCAACTAGCTCTCATAGACGGAAAGAGAATGAATGTGGTTTGTCATGGTCAGCTATATCAGAACAGAATGACTAGATCCTTCAACAAGAAAGTCAAGCCGAGACGATTCACACCAGGGCAACTGGTGCTAAAGAAAATCTTTCCATATCAAGAGGAAGCCAAAGGGAAGTTCTCTCCCAACTGGCAGGGTCCGTACATGGTTCACAGAGTGCTGGCAGGAGGAGCACTAATACTTGCAGAAATGGACGGAGAAGTCTGGCCAAAACCAATCAATTCAGATGCAGTCAAACGCTACTATTTGTAACTCTCTATGCTTTTGTCAACAATGTAAATTGAACTACGCCTGACCTGATTCCCGTTTAAGAAGGGATCGTAGGCAGTCCTATGGGTTCGGTCACAATTCAATAAAAATCTCATTTTCCCCATAATCGGAAACTGGGGCAGAATTTTGAGGAGGACCCTCAAAATTCTGAGATAAGTTCAGCCGATCGCCGCACGAGCAACAATCAGAAGTATTCACCTATCAAACTGGGGCAGAATTTTAAGGAGGACCCTCAAAATTCTATGGAGGGAGAGGTTGCAATGTCTCGAACCGCGTCACGGTCGTCGGTTCATCTAAAACTATTTTAGACTATATGCTTATATTATACTTTTACAAAATCATGCATATTTATTTAAACAACTTGTTTAGCAAATGCTACCCCAATGATACAAACAATATCATCATGATCCAGCGAACAAGTCGAGTAAGGCCAGCGGGAATGCGAACTAACCTTCCCCTACATAACTCACGATTTTTCTTTGGATGCAGGCACAAAGATCGCAAATGCCCAAAACTGTCATGACCCGAAATCCCACCTTCAGGTCGTGATGGCGCCTAACGTTGCACCCGCTAGACAAGCTAACGTGTTAACCGAATTGATTTATTAATAAGTGAAAGTAATAAACACTGACTAGATAATTATGATAAAATGCGGAAGCCTAACAAAATCTAAATAACAATAGCCAATCTCACGAACCAGTCTAAGATTTAGCTAAACACAACAGTTTGAAATAAAATGTTATATCTGTCTGGATATACATAGAGGACATAATGAAAGATAGACAGTGACACCGAGATCCACGAACGCCTGCGGAACTACCTCGGTGTCGTCTGAAATGGATTGAAGGATACTCCCTCTAACGATGTCCACCGGGTCCGGCTGTGTAAGCTGCACAACACAAAGAAGTGCAGGTGTAGCATCAGTACAACCGAACCCATATACTGAGTAAGTGTCGAGCCTAACCTTGGCGAAGTAGTGACGAAGCTAGACACGCCAATAACAATTTACCTGCACAATTCTATAATATCTACCAAAGAAAATGGCAAGAAATAAACAGTTAAGCATTGTAATACGGGGACAGGTAATGGGGTAACAAGTTAGAAGAGACTATGAATAACTGAACGAACAACAATAATGCAAAAGAATCACGTCAACAGGACATAATAACTAAAACAAGAATGTACATGGCATCACCCTTCGTGCTTTTACTCTCATTCTCACAATGCAATGCGTAAATGAAAGAAGTATAAATAATGGCACGACATCACCCTTCGTGCTTTTACTCTCTTCCTCATAATGCAATGTGTAAATGAAAGCAATATGAATAATGGCACGACATCACCCTTCATGCTTTTACTCTCGTCCTCACAATGCAATGTATAAATGAAAGCAATATAAATAATGGCACGGCATCACCCTTCGTGCTTTTACTCTCTTCCTCATAATGCAATGTGTAAATGAAAGCAATATAAATAATGGCACGGCATCACCCTTCGTGCTTTTACTCTCTTCCTCACGATGCAATGTATAGATAAAAGAAATGTAAAACATGGCACGACATCACCCTTCGTGCTTTTACTCTCTTCCTCACGATGCAATGTATAGATAAAAGAAATGTAAAACATGGCACGACATCACCCTTCGTGCTTTTACTCTCTTCCTCACCATGCAATGTATGAAATAAATGAGATGAATACACGGCATCACACTTCATGCTTTACACTCTTCCTCACCCAAATAAACAACAAATGACAATTTGGCAAGGAATTTAACAACATGGAATACAATTCAAAACCACCCAGCAAGGGGAAAATATCAACCAATATAATAACAATGCCCGGCAAGGGACCCAGCTATAACCAATCTCTTACAAGTATGATACGTAATGAATTGAGTCCTCGATTGAAATATCATATCACAGTACTTAACGGATAATCTCAGCAATTCTACAACTTTCCAAAGGAAACTACTTCAAAACACAATAAACATCGGAATAATAATAAGTAATTCACCAAATTAGACTCACGGGCATGCTTGACAAACACTGCATAGGTACTCGTCACCTCACCTATACATTTAACATGATAATACAAGTAGCACATATGACTCAACACCTATTCCCTCACTAAAGTTAGGCCAAACACTTACCTCGGCTCCAAAAATGCAAATCAAGCATGTAGCACTGCTTTCCCTCTCGAATCCAACTCTGAAACGATAGTATCTAAGCATAATCGACTCAATAATATTAATAATGACTCCATAATTCAATCCCAAAGTCTAATTATACATTTCCCGACATTCTTCCAAAAATACCAAAATTCGACCCCGGGCCCGCTCAGTCCAAACACGAGGTTCAGACCAAAACCCGATCACCCATTCCCCCACCAGCCCGAATATACAATTTGTTTTGAAATCCGACCCCAAAATGAGGTTGAATTCCCAAAAATTCCATAAACCCTAACTCTACCCAAAACCCCTAGTTTCTACCTTGATTTCATGATTTTTAGACCTAGATTCTAGTGATTATTGATGAAAATGGAAGAAAATAGAGCTAAGTTTACTTACCTATAAAGCTATGGAGGAGGAGCTCTTCAAAATCGCCTATGGGGTGTGGGGAAGAAGAAGGGTTATGAAAATATGGTGAAAATCCCGTAATGATTCTGTTTTGGACTAAAATAATAACTGGGTAGAAATACCCTTCGCGCTCGCGAGCCATTGACCGCGTTCGCAAAGGGTATCACACCAGACACCAGAAAACAACAATTACACCAAATGTTTCAACCTTTTAGCACCCCGACACCTACCCGAAACTCACCCGAGCCCTCGGGGCTCAACACCAAATACACACACGACTTCAAAATCATCCTACGGACTTATTCAAGTAATTAAACCACCAAGATTACCTCAAAACAATTAATTAAACTCCAAAATCCATAGAATTTTCTCAAACTTCATAAACTATCAAATTTTCCATTTTTTATCCGAAACACGTCAAACCAAGTTCGTTTCTTACCAACTTTTACAGATAACTCATACAATATATATTGCACCTGTTCCGGGCTTCAGAACCATAATACGGGCCCGGTATCACGGGTTTCACATCAAAATTCATTTCCAAAAGTCTTTATTATTTTCAGAAAACAATTTCTTTAGAAATTCATTTCTCGGACTTGGGACCTCGGAATTCGATTCCGGGCATACGGCCAAGTTCCATATTTTCCTACGGACCCTCTGGGACCGTCAAATCACGGGTCCGGGTCTGTTTACTGGAAATGTTGACCAAAGTCAACCTTATTCAATTAATTATCATAAATTCTAACTGCTTAACACATTTCCACAAAAAGGCCTCCTGGCTACGCGCCCGGGCTGCGCACGCACATCGAGGTGAGATTAACGGAGGCTTTCGGGGCCTCGGAACACAGTTTTAGTCAAATTTACACAGGATGACCTTTTGGGTCATCACAAAAACATACTATCCGTCCGAAGGACATATATTGACACGTTTCTCAAGGTCATCGCACATGCCGACATTTATTATCAGCACAAACGATGCTTCAATTATCACAATGCTCACAACAATCACAGTGCCACAATTTATCATCATCAAAGAACTCCTACTGTCACTTTATTTCCTGCATAAAGGCTACTATTCTACCTTCCATCTTGCATAAGGCTACCTTTCTACCTTTCGAGGTTAAACGCTACCTCCATCTTCATCTTATTTCCTGCATAAGGCTACCATTCTGCCTTCCGAGACTAAACGTTGTCTCCATCTGCATCTGCATTGCATAAGGCTACCATTCTGCCTTTCGAGACTAAGCGCTGTCTCCATCTGCATTTATTTCCTGCATAAGGCTACCTTTCTGCCTTCCAAGACTAAACGTTGTCTCCATCTGCACTTATTTCCTTCATAAGGCTACCTTTTTTCCTTCCGAGACTAAACATTGTCTCCATCTTCATTTACATCTTGCATAAGGCTACCATTCTGCCTTCCGAGACTAAACGTTGTCTCCATCTGCATTCACATATTGCATAAGGCTACCTTTCTGCCTTCCGAGGTCAAGCTCTACCTCCATCTGCATTTGCATAAGTCTACCATTCTGCCTTCCGAGGCTAAAACGCTTCCTCCCATTTACTTTTCAGAAACAACCCCTGTCTCTATCATTATTTACTCCGCTTCCTTTCGGGCTAAGCTCTGCGCCTTTAATTCTCAAGACTAAGCTTCGTCTTGTTAGAATCATGCTATTGCATTTTCATGGGCTGAAATATCACCAACCTATCCAAAGGCGTCATCGTTCGAAGACACCATCTTCATGGCCCGAGAACACCATTTCATGGCCTGAGGATCTCTTTTATCAGTTTGCATATCATTATTCAAAGGCATCATGGTTTGGAGGCACCATCTTCATGGCCCGAGAACACCATTTCATGGCCTGAGGATCTCTTTTATCAGTTTGCATATCATTATTCAAAGGCATCATGGTTTGGAGGCACCATCTTCATGGCCCGAGAACATCATTTCATGGCCTGCGAGTCTCGCATCAAGAAGTTCATGGCCCAGGACATCATGGTCTAAAGACGTCATCCTTAACCGTCCAAAGACAGCGTTCATAGTCCAACGGGAATTTGCATCATGTTTAAATTACGCACGATATATGCTTGTTATTCATTTGCAAGAAATCCGGCTAGGAACAGCCAGCCAAGCAGGAGCAGTCCCGCTCCAATTCTCCTAACTACCCTATAGGCCGCTTGTTCACCCAACCTTGCATCTTGCGTTCGTCATTGTAAACTTCACTGGTATACTTCGCCGATGAATCCTGAACTACATACCGCCTGATTCCTAAAAAACCAGGGATATGTAGGCAGCTCAGAAACCAGGGTGCGGCCTAAACCTCCCAAGCTATTTCCACTCGGTCAAAATTGGCCATCATATCTTTACCCGACAACTCTTTCATCCTTCCCGGGTAAAGAGGGGCAGCTGTTGATACCCAATTTTTCCTCAAAATTATTTTCAAACCAACATGTTAACTTTACAATCACTTTTAATGTGAGTGGTTTTTTTTCCCCAATTTTTCGTATTTTCTATTTATTTAGTATTTTTTGTATTCAATAATTATTCATAAATTATGTTATAAATAATTTCAACATATTTCCCAGCTCAATATATTATTTGTAATCCTATTTAATTCTATTAGGATTTAACTATTTCACAAATTAACCAATTAGGCACTATTTAATTAGGATTATACAAATTTTGCAACTATGACCTAATTGCGCATTCATGCTATTTTCAATTCGATAATCAATAATTTTTATATTTTTATATTAGCGAATTACCTTAATTTTCATCCATGTGGCATTAATTTCATTTTTGCATAATTATTGGCCATTTTAGTAATTATATATTTGATTTTATGGGTATCTAACAATTAGCCGCATTTTATTTAAATTCTAGCCTAATTTTAACCCAACCCATCAGATTATAACAACCCAATTCCATACCCAGCCCAAACCAAGTCCTACCCGGCCCAACCCCGAATCAATCTGAGTCGTTGATCAAATTAGATCAACGGCCGAGATCATTATTCCCTTAATTAATTCGATCTAACCCCCCAACCCCTCTCATTTGCTCACTATCTCTCATCTCTCTACTCTGATCTCTCTCTCTCTCTCTCTCTCTCTCTCTCCCTCTAAGTTTCTTCTAGAGACTTCTGTCTCTTCAGCTTCCGATGACTCTCTTCATCTTCTCCGGCCGCCCCTCGCCGGAGACCTTGAGACCTTCATCACCCCCCTGCTCTCATGGCTCTCTTATGCCGGTAATGTCATCCCTAAGGCCCTCAAAGGGCAAGGACCTGTCTACTCACACCCATGGTGTTTCTGTTTACTTCAAGCCTCCAAAGCTTGATGTCGAGTAAGGTTTATGACCCTTGAGGCTCGAGCCAGTGCTGTTCGAGGTTCTTCTCATCTTCCCTGAGGTTTTCTGTAAAACCCTAATGTTTGAAACTTTCGATCCTTTTAGATCTACAATAGATCTATATTTATTACGAGTTATTATGATGTTTCTTTAAAGGTTTTCTATTTTTTTTTCACTTCCAACTAGGGTTTTCTAAAACCTTTTCTTCAAAAATAATTTCCTCAAAGTATAAGTGTTGTCCTGTGATTTATTCTCATATGCTTAAACGGTTTTGTTAAATATCATTTTAATCACGATTTATTATGTTAAAACTTTAGTTTTAACACTGTATTCTAATCCTGAGTATGTCTTTATTGATTTGTTCCTTCGATTTGTATGTGTTTCCCCATGAGTAACCCCTGATTCTTCCTGTGATTTTACCCTACCTTACTTATTAGGGTTTTCTAACTATTCACTATTGCCTATATCATGATTACCCTTGTGATTCTAATTTTGTATATTACCTGTTTATTGCACACATGCTCATAATGTCCTGTTAATTAATACTATATGCTGGCCTGAATCCTGATTCTATATGATTCTTACTTTGCTAGCCTATTGGACTTTTGATTTTATTTCTTCTTGCCTAACGTGTGTTTGTCCCGCTTAAATCAGTACTATTTTTAACATTCTTGAATCCCTGAATGATTGTGAGTAGTACTATACTGATTTTCACACGATATTCTCTACTGATTCTGAATATTTCCTTAAATACATGAGGCTTTCCCTTAATTAGTACTAATTTCGAACCTCTGATTTCCTGTGTTGATACTCTTTACTGATTTCCGACTACTTTTCTTGTTTTTACAACTTTAAATCATTCTCTTACCTTATTATGTGGTTGACTACACTATTAATTGATTCTTACTGTTATTTCCTTAATTAGACTTTATGTACCTAGCTCTAATTACTTATTCTGTACTTACAATGTTTGAATTCTTTCCTTGATTATTATACTCCCGCTATGTGAATTCTTTCCTTATTTGCTACCTCTTCTTTACCATTTGAAATGACTCCCTTAATTAAGGGAAGACTTGGGCTGATTCTTATTTTAACTGATTCTGAGTTCTATAATTACTGAACAAATTGATTCCTTCCTTATTAATCATGTACTGATTCTTCTTGCCTTATATGTTGTTGGCTCTTACCGTTTGAATTAATTCCCTTAACCTAAGGGAGTACTTGCCTTAATTCTCTGATTGATTGTTTCTGAGTTCCTCAATTATTATGCTATCATGATTCCTACCTTATTTACCTAGCCTTAAAACTATTATATATATGCTCTCTTTAGGACAAAAAAAACACGAACATTGTGGTTCAAAACTATCTCTTACACTTAAAATCTCTGCTTTATTTCTCTTGTGCTACTTGCTACTGTCTGATTGTTAGCCGGCTACAAGCCAAGGCTAACTATTGTGCTATCTCTCTTGCTCATTCTGTGTTTACTATCTCTTATACTGGTATGTCTTGATTTCAATTCAAATCTCAAAAACGACATGATTCTTTTATTACTTCAATTCATCCTGTTCTTAGTTTGTTTCTACTTATGGTTCTGTTGTTCAACTTGCAACTAATCTGTCTATTTCATGGCTTATTAGCATGTCCCTGAATGTGCTCCCTTCCTTAGACTCAGCATGTTTATATGCCCCATTAGACTATAATTCAATCATGTTTATCTGATTATTAATCTAAACTTCTGTGTGGTAGTATAACCTGTACTTTATGATTGCTTTGTTCTGTGTAGTTCTGAAATACCTACTGTACTTTAGACCCTTGAATCCCCTTAGGACTTCTGTGACTCTGAACCCATGTAGAACTCTGCCCACTGTGTGCTTACACTTACATGCTCTATATTTGTCCCCAACTCCTCATTACCCTGTTTGTGGTTGCTGAACTTATCCTAGTTCTTGTTCTACATGTGTTGTTCCTGAGATTAGAATGTTATTTGTTTTGGCTGCCCTACTCTTTTCAAACTATTTTACTGAATAAAAAATTTCTACTATTTTTTTTTCAAAACTCATTTCTTTTGAATCAGTCTTTCTTGTTTAAACTGTTTTCCTACTAAATCTCTGTCAAAAACCTTTTCAAACTCATCCCTAGCACTTCACTTTACTCCTAGATTCTTAAGTTCCACCCCCTTAGTGTGAGCACTGCTTTGGGAACCTCTTGAGTTCCCTGTGAACTTTGACTCACTGAGGCTGGTATTTCCACACTGCACATGTTTAACTCTTGGTTACTATGTCTGGGTGTGAGCACCGCCCGGGAGCCCCTGAGGTCCTTAGGGAACTTTGACACACCCGGACTATGAAAGTCTATGAAACACTAAAGGCATTGAGGTTTGGAGGATCTGGGCCTAAGTAAAGGTTCCCTATAGAAGTAACTTTTTATTTTTCTTTGGTTATGTAATTCATAATTCTTGGCCTGTAATAATTTGTAAACGAATATTTGGGGATGGATAGTGAAAAGGGGAGGGTAGTTACATAGGATAGCTCTACTAATGGGTAGCAACCATGCCTTGGGTTTATATTTCCTATGTGTGCATTAGAATCCATGCTTAGGGTTCAATGTATTCCAAGCGTGCCATAGATATCATGTTCTTAGGTTTACTGCTTCAGTATCTTATTCGGCCATGATCACCACTTAGAAATCATGTTTCTAGGCTAAGTAATGATATTAACCCAACAACTATTGATCTTGCATGAGAAATCATATTCCTTGGGTTCTGTGGATACTGTTTCAGCATGTTCATCCTCATGTCATTTAGGAAAAATCCTGTGTTAGAATATGTAATTTGCATTACTTTATACGCTGCCATGTACACCTAAGAATCATGTATTAGGCTTAACAAACTAATAAACAAGTGTTTTTGTGAAACTGCGATGTTATGCCTTAAGACAAATGCGTAATAAATAAGTCCTTCTACATTTTTTCTAAACACGTTCTGACACCGAAACACTCATGCATTCAGAATATCATGTTTAGGTCTTGCATCATTCTGCATTTTCTTTGCATTAGATATCATGCTTCTTAGGATTGCATTTGTATCCGTTTAAGCACCCCTAGCCTGATTATGGATAAAACAGACTCATCCATGTTTAGTAACTATTTCCTAAAATATGGACATTTTGAACAGCACGACTTGAACAACTTTCTGTAGTAATTGGTATGCCTAGGCAAGCCTTAGGTGCTAAACCTGTTAAAAACTGAAAGTATACTCCTTTATACCTGTTGCTTGACTGTTAACAGGTTAAAAATCAGTAAGTAAGAAACTGATAAAATTTCTTCTCTGAATTTAGTAATAAAGTTGCCTCACTATTGCATTCTCGCCTAGATATCATGCCTTAGGATTCTGAAGTTAATAAGTCCTTACTTGTGTTTGAGTCGTGCTAATTATGTGCATAATCTATGGAGGAATACTTGGGCCTCATATCTGCTCTTATTTGTTTTCCCCTTATCTACAGTCCTAATTGTCGTTGTTTATTGCTTAGATTCTTGTCCTTTAAACCTAGGGGTCAGCCTAGTACTTCCTTTTAGGATAGTAGTCCTATCCTCATATGGTACTGATAGGATGGGACGAGTAATAGCACGCAATAGAGCTTGTGACCAAACACACGCTTTAATCACCTTTACGGGCGGGAAAGGGTAGAATATGGATATGATGACCGGTGCGCTAATACCACGTGTAGCCCCTCTTTGAGGAGTGTCTATCGGGTATTGCATTGATGTGATCCATATTATGTTAAACCTAGGATATCCCTCCTTTAAATATTATATTAGTTCTTTTCCTTTCCAAAATTCAATAACTTGAACACTTGTTTGAAAGCCCCTCTTACTTGAGGCCCGTTACCTGTTATTTGTTAATCGTATGAATTCACGAAAACTACTTGGCCGGGAACCATATTTGTGGATCTTGAGGGGTTCCTAATACCTCCCCCTCGGGATAATTTCAAGCCCTTACCCGATCTTTGGTGATGCAAACTAGTTTCATGAGTTAATTACTCTAGGTGCCCTAACGCACCCTAAAATATCATTAGGTGCCGACTCTTCTCTTTTAATAACCCTCTTCCTTTAAAAGAGTTGTCAAAATGTCGAAACCCAATTCCGCGAGGAAAAAGGGGGCGCGACATACCTCATGGGTGATTCACCTATCTCCACCAGAATTAAAACTTCTGCACCGTACACAAGGAAAATATGTGTTTCTCCTGTTCTCGATTTTGTCATTGTCCGATATGCCCACGATATTCCAGGCAATTCTTCAGCCACCCGCCTATTGTATCCTCTAATATCCTTTTGAGGTTTTGAATTATCACCATGGATGGTATGGGGAGGATGTGATTATTTTCATCTTCAACCCTCTAGGAATTTTGTAAACTTGGAACCTTTAAATTGTGGCCCGTTGTCAAGAGTAATATTTTTTGTTATTCTAAACCGAAAAATGATATGATCCCAAAACAAATCAATCACTTCTCGTTATCCAACCTTCTTATAAGCACATGCTTCAACCCATTTAGTGAAATAATCAGTCAAAACTAAAAGAATTTTACATGCCCGAGCCCTTTAGGAAAATGACCAACTATATCTATCTCCCATTTCACGAATGGCCACGATAACACCATTGAATGCAAATGTTCTGCCAGCTAATGTACTAGTTGAGCATGATATCGACACTTTTCACATTTTTATACAAATGCCTTTGCATCTTCTTCCATCTGGGGCCAATAGTAATCGACTCTCATTAATTTGAGAACCAATGAATCTGCACCAGACTAATTTTGATAAGTTCCCTCATTACATAATCAACTTCTGATGGTCCTAAACACCGTGCAAATAGACGTTGAAAGTGCCTTCGGTATAATTGTCCATCCACAAGACAAAATCTGACAGCTTTTGTTCGTAATGTCCGGGAGGCTTTAGAATTAGCATGCACTTTTCCATGCCTTAAATACTCTATGAACTTATTTCTTCAATCCAATCTAGTTTTGTTGAGTTCAATTTGCAAAATTTATCTATGTCTAGGACCGAATGCAACAGCTGAGCAACTGCACCAGAATTAGCTCCTTTCATTTCCCTGGACGAACCTAAATTAGCCAACACATCCGCTTCCATGTTCTCTTCTCTTGGAATATGGATCGATACCACTCCCTGGACCAAGAAAGTGAATTTTGAACTTTATTCAAGTATTGTTGCATGCACTGTTCTTTCACGTCAAAGATCTCATATATCTGGTTTACCACCAACTAGGAATCGCACTTTACTTCAATCACCTCGAAGCATAATCCCCAAGCTAATTCAAGTACTGCAACCATAGCTCATACTCAGCTTCATAGTTAGTCAATAGAGCAATTTGAATGGTCTTTCTTAGGATTTCCCCCGAAGGAGTGATTAGTACTATCCCAAGACCAAAATCTTTTACGTTGGAGACACCATACGTAAACAAGGTCTGTACATTGGAAGCAGTTCCCGATACCGGAACCGCTTCTTTTACAGCGAAAGGCGTCATTTTCGAAATAATATCAGATACAAAGTTGGACAAAACATGTGACTTGATCGTAGTTCGCGATTTATATTCAATATCAAATTTACTAATTTCAACTGGCCATTTAGCCAAACATCGCGATAATTCAGGATTATGAAGGACGTTTCTCATGGAAAAGTCATCACAACGACTATTGGGTGACACTGAAAAGTATGGTCTAAGCTTTTGAGAGGCGACTACGAGAGCTAGAGCCAGTTTTTCCAGGTGTAGATATCATGTTTCTGCACCTGACAGTATTTTACTAACATAATATATAGGGAATTTCATACCTTCTTCCGCCAGGACTAGAACTGCACCCACCGCAACCTCCGATACCACTAAACAAATTAACAATTGTACTCCCTCCTTCGATTTAGACATTAAATAAGGAACGGAAAAATACCTCTTCAAGTCACTTGCTGGCACTCCGGAGTCCAGGGGAAGTCATTCTTCTTCTTTAAAAGTGAAAAGAAATGGTGACATTTTTCTAACGACCTTGATATGAATCTGCTAAGGGCTGCCAACCTACAGGTCAACCTTTGCACCTCCTTTACACTTTTCAGTTGGTCCAGAATATCTTCTATGGCCTTAATCATGTCAGGATTTATTATAATGTCTCTTTAAGAAACCAAGAATTTTTCCCGGACCCAACTCCAAAAGTGCACTTCCCCGGATTGAGCTTCATGTTGTACTTCCTCAAGATGCCAAATTTTTCTTGAAGATGGGTCAAATGATCCCCTTCACTGACGTTCAAATATTTTATAAAAGATCCTCTAATAAGTGGCGCCGACATTTTTAAGCCTAAAAGGCAACACATAGTAACAATATGTACCAAACAATTTCATAAATGAGGTTTTTTCTTGATCCTCCAGGTGCATCCTTATTTGATTATACCAGTGTATGCATTAAGAAAACTCATCATCTCATGCCTAGCCGAAGCATCGCATTTGGACGATGTTTTGTAATGGAAAAGAATCCTTAGGGCAAGCCTTATTTGAATCATTATAGTCTATGCATATTCTAAATTTGTTTTTGGGTACGACTACTACGTTAGCTAACCAATTTGGATAACTTACTTCATGTATTGAACCTATATTTATCAACTTGGGTACCTCTTCTTTTACAAACCTGTTTCTGACCTCAGCTATCGGCAACGTTTTTTGGTGTATCGGGGGAAGATTAGGGTTTATACTTAGCTTGTGGATAGCCACCACTTCTAGTGGAATACATGTCATATCTTACAAAGACCACGCGAAACAATCAGTGATAGTTTTAAGAAATTCAATAACCTTAAACCTGATTCGAGGCTCAACCTCGTTCGCAAGTAAACCTTCCTCTCAGGGAATTTTGTGAAAATAGCAACTTGTTCAAGCTCTTCTTCGGTTGACTTTGTTGCATCCATTTCTTCCAGTACCTGTAATGATCTAGACAGCTGGTAAGTATCCGACGTCTCTTCCTTTCATCGTCTCCAACCGGGACAGGAACAGAAGTTGAAATTGGTTCCTGTAGTTGCTATTTGTTCATTTCCTGCCCATTACTGCTAGATAAGGTGACAACATTCATTTCCCTTGTAGCAGGTTGATCACCTCTGATATGCTTAATCCCATCTGATGTAGGAAACTTCAGCAATTGATCTTAAGTTGATGGCACAACCTTTATTTCGTGGATCCATGGCCTACCAAAATTTACATTGTAGCCCATATTGCAACCCACAACTTTGAACAAGGTGGATTTCTTAACCCCTTTAGTGTAGGAAACACGATTTCTTCTTGGGTCGTTACGCTGATTAGGTTGAACCCGGCCAAAAGCTTTGTCGCCGGAACTATATTCCCGATTATCTTTGCTTGTTCCAAGATCCTTAGTTGGATAATATTGGCAGAACTGCCTGGATCAACCAACACACGCTTAATTCTAAAATCTAAAATATTTAAATATATTACCAGGACATCATTTGGCGGTAAAATAAGGCCATTAGCATCTTCTTCCGTGAAGGTGTCACGACCCAAGTTCTCCCTCTATGAATTGTTGTGGCGGTGCCTAGTCTCTGTGACTAGGTAAGCCTAACACTTGCAGAAAATAACATAAAAGCGGGATCATTAACGACTAACAGTAACGATAATCTGAATAAGCAACAGAATGTTGCTCCGCATATACAATTACCAACTTCCAAAATGTACAAACAATTCCAAAACCCACAACACCGTAAGTCACAAGCTACTACGAAGTCTTAAATTTTCTATACATCATTTTCTATAGAAAGAGGAAAAAGGAACATAAGGGGATAGAGGGGGACACCGAGGATCTGTGGGCGCTGGCAGATGTACCTTGAAGTTTTCGACAGCAGCGGCTGCAACTACGAGCGAGGATGGTAAGAAATACTTGGATTTGCACACGAAAAACATATGCAGGAAAGGGCATGAGTACACCACAAAGATACCCAGTAAGTGCCAAGCCTAACCTCGGTCGAGTAGTGACGAGGTCAGGTCAGGGACCTACTAGTATATAAGTAACAAAGCAAGGTAAGAATGAAATATCGCAGTAAAATAAGTAATGAAATTGAACGAGAAGGAAATCATAGAAAGATAACAGCTCAGCACACAGAAATGCAATCAGGGATCTCCCAAGATACCGTCTCGTAGTCCATAACGTAAATGTGCAGGGGGGAATATCCTGGAATGTCGTTTCGTAATCCCAAGTAAATATGCAGAACATGGGGATCCCCCAGAATACCGTTCCGTGGTCCCAAAACAAATATGCAGAATAGGGGGATCTCCCGGAATACTGTTATGTAGTCCCAAAGTAAATATGCATCCCAAACCAGAGAGTTCAATAATTACAAAACGGAAATCCTACAGATCAGCCTAAGTACAAGTAAAGGAAATATAGGAAAATTCACTAAACATGTTGCACGTAGTTTAGATAAACAGTTAAGGAAAATAGGCATGTTATTCTAGTCTAGCAGGATACTACACATGCTGGGAAGATTCAAATGAGAAGGACAGACAGGTTATTACACATATGAACACTCATTCACTCGTACCAAAATTATTCAATTCCGATGTCTAAATCACAATCAAAACTCAGAAATTCAGTTGGGGAACTTTTCCCCTATTTTTCCCAACTTCCGCACTCAAATTCCTTAATTAAATGAAGAAAACAATAATAGATTAATGAAATATAACCAATATCGAGTTAGGATCATTACCCCAAAGCTCTCAATGAAAATCCCTCGAAAAATCGCCAATTCTCGAGCTCCCCAAAAATGAAGAAATGAATCAAACCCTCAATTTTTCCCCTTTTTCTGCCAGTTAAACTGCACCTGTGGTCCATTAACCGCTTCTGCAGTACTGCTTCTGCGGCTAGAGCTCCGCACTTGCGGAATTTCATTAAATCTTCTGACTATGCACCTGCGCACCTATATCTGCATCTGTGGATGCGCTTCTGCACTAACGCGTCCGCTTCTGCGGAACCTTGGTTTCCTCTCCATTTTGTTTCTACGACCACCCTTCCGCATATGCGGCTCCGCTTCTGCGGCTCACCTGTCGCATCTACGACCACTGACTGCCAAGTCTAAAAACACATATGCGACTCCGTCTGGGGCGCACCTGCATACTTCCCACCGCAGGTGCAAAAACACCTGAACCAGCAACTTCAGAAATTCTCCTAAGTCCCAACTCATTCGTTAAGCACCCGAAACTCACCCGAGGCCCCAAGGACCTCAACCAGACATACCAACCAATCCTAAAACACCAAACGAACTTAGTCGGTCCTTCAAACCACATCAAGCAACGCTAGAATCACGAATCATCCTCTGATTCGAACTTAAAGAACTTAGAATTTTCCAAATTTGACAACTGATGCCGAAACCGATCAAACCATGTCCGATTAACCCTAAATTTTGCACACAAGTAAAAAATGACACTACAAACCTACTCCAACTTCCGAAAATCTTTTCCGACCTTGATATCAAAATTTCCACTGCCAGCCAAAATTGTCAAAATTTCTAACTTTCGCCAATTCAAGCCTAATTCTACTACAGACCACCAAATCAAATTCTGGACGCGCTCCTAAGTCTAAAATCACCTAACGGAGCTAACAGAACCATCAAAATTCAAATACTAGGTTGTTTACACATAACTCGACATCCAGTTGACTTTTCCAACTTAAGTTTTCAAATAAGAAACTAAGTGTCTCAATTCTCTCCTAAACCACTCCGGACCCGAACCAACTAACCCGGTAAGATATAATACAGTTGTAAGGCACAAAAGAAGCAAAAAATGTGGGAACGAGGCTATAACTCTCGAAACGACCGTCCGAGTCATTACATCCTCCCCCTCTTAAACAAATGTTTGTCCTCGAATGGGTCTAGAAACATACATGGAGTATCAAATAGGTGTCGATACCTATTCCACATCTCCCGCTCGGTCTCCCAAGTGGCCTCCTCCATAGGCTGAACTCTCCATTGAACCTTCACGGAAGCTATATCCTTTGACCTCAACTTCCAAACCTGCCGCTCCAAAATGGCCACTCCACATCATAAGTCATATCATCCTCTAACTGAACTGTGCTAAAATCCAAAATATGAGACGGATTGTCGACGTACTTCCGGAGCATAGAAACATGAAACACTGGATGCACACTCAACAAGCTAAGTGGCAAGGCAAGCTTGTAAGCCACCTCCCTTATCCTCTAAAGTACCTCAAAAGGACCAATGAACCTAGGTCTCAACTTGCCCCTCTTCTCAAACCTCATAACACCCTTCATGGGTGATACCTTCAGCAAAACCTTCTCCCCGACCATGAAACACACATCATGGACCTTCCTGTCAGCATATCTATTTTTCCAAGATTGCGCCGTGTGAAGCCGCTTCTGAATCAATTTCACCTTGTCTAATGCATCCTGGACTAAGTGTGTACCCAAGATCCTATCCTTACCCGGCTCAAACCATCCCACCGGAGATCTACACCGCCTCATATATAAAGCCTTGTACGAAGCCATCTGAATGCTCAACTGATCCCATGAACCCCCAAAATTAATGACACAAGCACCTAATATGTCCTCCAATATCTGGATAGTGCGTTCAGACTGTTCGTCCGTTTGAGGGTGGAAGGATGTGCTTAACTCAACCTGAGTACCTAGCTCTCAATGTATGGACCTCCAAAACTGTGGTGTAAACTGTGTGCCTCTATCTGAAATGATAGAAATTGGGACACCATGAAGGCGAAAAATCTCTCAGATGTAAATCTCAGCCAACCGCACTGAAGAGTAAGTAGTACCAACTGGAATGAAGTGCGCGGACTTGGTCAGCCGATCCACAATCACCCAAATAACATCAAACTTCCTCGAAGTCCGTGGGAGCCCAACTACGAAATCCATGGTGATTCGCTCTCACTTCCACTCCGGGATCTCTAACCTATGAAGCAAGCCATCCGGTCTCTGATGCTTATATTTAACATGCTGACAGTTGAGACACCGAGCCACAAACCCAACTATATTGTTCTTCATCCTCCTCTACCAATAGTGCTATCCCAAATCCTGGTACAGCTTCGCAGCACCCGGGTGGATGGAATATCGCGAGCTGTTGGCATCCTCAAGAATCAACTCCCAAAGCCCGTCCACATTGGGAATACATATCCGTCCCTGCATCCTCAACACGCCGTCATCACCAACAGTCACATCTCTAGCATCACCTCGCTGAACCTTGTCCTGAAGAACGATAATATGGGGGTCATCATACTTACTCTCTCTGATACAATCATAAAGCGAATACCTAGATACCACACAAGCCAATACTCGTATCAGCTCCGAAATAACCAATCTGACAAACTGGATGGCTAAGGCCTGAACATCCAATGCTAAGGGTCTCTCTGCTGCTGGAATATATGCTAAACTCCCCAAACTCTCCGCCCGGAGAATCAAAGCGGCCACCACATTGGACTTCCTCGGGTGGTACAAAATGGTGATGTCATAATCCTTAAGTAGCTCCAACCACCTCCAATGACGCAAGTTAAGATCCTTTTGCTTGAACAGGTGCTGCAAACTCCGGTGATCGGTGCATATCTCACAAGGCACGCTGTACAAATAGTGTCGCCAAATCTTCAGGGCGTGAATAATAACTGCTAACTCAAGATCATGGACAGAATAGTTTTTGTCATGCACCTTTAACTGTCTGGACGCGTAGGCAATCACCTTAACGTCCTACATCAACACCACGCCAAGAAATATCCGTGAAGCATCACAATAGACGGTGTAAGACCCCGAACCTGTAGGCAATACCAATATTAGGGTTGTAGTCAAAGCTGTATTGAGCTTTTGAAAGCACTCCTCACACTCTTTTGTCCACCTGAACGGAGCACCCTTATGGGTTAGCCTAGTAATAGGTGCTGCAATAGATAAGAATCCCTCTCCAAACCCGCCAAACCTAGAAAACTGCGGATCTCCGTAGCTGATGACGGTCTAGGCTAACTCTACACTACCTCCACCTTCTTCGGATCCACTTTGATCCCATCACTCGATACTACGTGGCCCAAGAATGCACTGAATCTAGCCAATACTCACACTTATAAAATTTTGCATACAATCTCTTCTCCCTCAAAGTCTGAAGCACAGTCCTTAGGTGATGTTAATGATCTTCCCGAGTCCAGGAATATACTATGATGTCATCAATAAACACAATGACAAAGGAGTCAAGATAAGGCCGGAACACATTGTGCATTAAATGCGTAAAAGTTGTTGGGGCATTGGTCAACCCGAAAGACATGACAAGAAACTCATAGTAACCATATCGGGTCATGAAAGCAGTCTTGGGGATATCTGGCTCCCAAATCTTCAATTGATGAGAGCCTGGACGCAAGTCAATCTTGGAAAACACCTTGGCACCCTGTAACTGATCAAATAAGTCATCAATGTGAGGCAATGGTACATGTTCTTCATTGTAACCTTGTTCAGCTAGTGATAATCAATACACATACGCATAGAACCATCATTTTTCTTCACAAACAAGATCGGAGCACCCCAAGGTGACATACTGGGCCGAATGAAGCCCTTATCAAGCAATTCCTACAACTCTTTCAACTCACGAGGAGCCATACGGTAAGGAGGAATAGAGATAGACTAAGTGCCCGACAACTAATCAATGCAAAAATCAATATCTCTGTCGGGCGGCATGCCGGGAGATCAGCTGGAAACATATCTGGGAAATCCCTCACTACTAGAACTGCCTCAATTTTAGGGTATCAATACTGACATCTCTCACATAAGCTAGATACGCCTCACACCCCTTCTCAACCATTCGTTGAGCCTTAAGAATAAAATAACTCTGCGAGGTGTATACTCTAAGGTACCCCTCCACTCTAATCGCGGTAAGCCTAGAATAGCCAGCTTCACGGTCTTAGAGTGACAATCAAGAATATCATAATGGTGCGACAACAAGTCCATGCCCAAGATAACATCAATAATAAATCGACTATGGTATCAAAAGCACTAAGACCAATCAAACACGACCGATATACACGATCCACAACAAGAAAATACCCTACATGAGTAGATACATAAACAGGGGAACTCAAAGAATCCCGAGATACGCCCAAATGTGAAGTAAAATAAGAGGACACATATGAATACGTAAATCCTGAGTCAAATAATACCGACGCACCTCTATGACAGACTGGGACAATACCTGTGATAACAGAGTTGGAAGCAACTGTCTCTGAATGAGCTGGAAGAGCATAATACCTGGCTTGGCCTCCCCCTCTAGGGTGATCTCGACCTCCCCGTCCTCCACCTAGAGCTGGCTGAGTAGGTGGGGCAGTAGCTGGATCTTGAAGCATGGCTGGAGGACCCCGGTGGAGCACGTGGTGGCTGAGAAGTCTACGGAGGTGCACCCCTCCTAAGTCTAGGGAAATCCCTCACCATATGGAGAGTGTCGCCATACTGAAAACAACCCCTTGGAGGATGCGACTGTTGTGACTGACTCAGGCCAGGTCTGCTGGACTGACCGCTAATAGCACCCCGAGCAGGAGGCACACTAGATACTGGCAGTGCATAATAGGGCTACTAGAGCCTGGAAGTAGCTGGAACACCACTGGCGACTGCAAAGGTCGTGAACAGGGCCGCTTACATAACCCCTACCATGGAGAGCTGCTGGGGAACGAGCTCCAGAATAATAACCAGTCTCTCAAGACCTCTTCGCCTCTCTCTCCTATATGTCCTGGGCAAGCATGCCCTCCACTCTCCTAGCAATGCTCACGACCTACTGATAAGAGATATCCATCTCCAACTCCCTGGCCATACTGGTCCTAATACTGGGGTGGAGTCCCTCAATGAAGCGACAAACCCTCTCCTGAACTGTGGCAACCAAGGTCGGTGCATGTCGGGCCAACTCACTAAAACAGACTGCATACTCTGACACAGTCATAGAACCCTAGCGCAGCTGCTCAAACTCCGTGCGCTATTCATCCCTGAAGCTCTAAGGGACATACTCTCTTAAAAACATATCCGAGAAATGAGTCCATGTGAGTGAGGCTGCCTCATCCGGACTACTCAACTCATAAGCACTCCACCACTGATAAGCTTCTCCACTAAGCTGAAAGTGGTGAAAGAAACCCCACTCGTCTCCGCTATGCCCATAGTACGGAGAATACGATGACACCCCTCCAGAAAACCCTGAGCATCATCTGAAGCGGTTGCCCTGGTCTCATGTTGAACCGGAGAACCTAGCGGCATAGGAATGAACTCTGGGCCTGATCAACCTGGACCCTCTTCTCAGTAGTACGGGATGCGAGAGTCTATGCCCCTCCCTCGGCCTGAGATATGGCGGGAGCTAGTGGGATCAATCCAGCCTGAGCAAAGGTGCAGAACATGCTCATGAACTGGGCTAGAGTCTCCTGGAGGGATGGTGCAGCAATAGGAACCTCTGGTGCCTGCCCTCCAGCTGGAGCTGCTAGGGGCTCCTCCGTCGCAGCTCGCGTTTGGCTGCACCACGTGGTCATCCTCTACCCTGGCCCCGGCCTCGGCCTCTCGCGACTCTAGCAGGGGGCTCGGCTGCCTGATCTTCAAACCTCCATGTACGGGTCCTCATCATCTTAGAGAAAGAATAGAATAGAGAAGTTTAAAATTTGATGTCAATAACTCACACGACAAGGAAATCAAAGGAGTATGATTGTTCCTAACAATTCTATAGCCACCCGAAGATAAATACAAGCGTCTATGTACTGATCCGCGAGGCAATAGACCGGCTTGTGACTTACGATACCTATGAACCTAGAGTTTTGATACCTACTTGTCACGACCCAAATTCTCCCTCCGTGAATTGTCGTGACGGCACCTAGTCTCTACGACTAGGTAAGCCTAACACTTACGGAAATAACATAAAAGAAGGATCATTAACGACTAACAGTAACGATAATCTAAATAAGCAACTGAATGGCCGCTCGGCATATACAATTACCAACTTCCGAAATGTAAAAACAATCCCAAAACTCGGAACACCGTAAGTCACAAGCTATTAAGAAGTCTTAACTGTTCTATACATCATTTTCTATAGAAAGAGGAAAAATGATCATAAGGGGATAAAGGGGGACTCCGAGGATCTGCGGGCGCGGGCAGATGTACCTTGAAGTCTCTGACAGTAGCGTCAGCAACTACGAGCTAGAATGGTAAGAAAGACCTGGATCTGCACATGAAAAACATGTGCAGGAAAAGGCGTGAGTACACCACAATGGTACCTAGTAAGTGACAAGCCTAACCTCGATCGAGCAGTGACGAGGTCAGTTCAAGGCTCTACTAGTATGTAAGTAATAAAGCAAGGCAAGAATGAAATATCGCATTAAAATAAGTACTGAAATTGAATGAGAAGGAAGTCATAGAAAGATAACAGCTCAGCACACAGAAATGCAACCAGGGATCTCCCGAGATACCGTCTCGTAGTCCCAAACGTAAATGTGTAGGGGGAATCTCTCGGAATACCGTTCCGTTGTCCCAAAGTAAATATGCAAGATAGGGGGATCTCCCGGAATACCGTTCCATAGTCTCAAGTAAATATACATAACAGGGGAATCACTTAGAATACCGTTTTGTAGTCCCAAAGTAAATATGCAGAACAGGGTGGATCTCCCGGAATACCATTTCATAATCCCAAAGTAAATATGCAGCCCAAACAAGAGAGTTCAATAATTACAACACGGAAATCCAACAATTCAACCTAAGTACATGTTAAGGAAAGACAAGCAAATTCACTAAACATGTTGCACGTAGTTCAGATAAGCAGTTAAGGCAAATAGGCATGTTATTCTAGTCTAGCGGGATACTACACATGCTTGTAAGATTCAAATGAGAAGGAAAGAAAAGTTATTACTTAGTAGAAATCGGGTTTTTACACAGTTAGCCCGTGTACGTACTCCTCACCCCATGTACACAACGCTCATATATAAAAAGCAATACAAATCGTAAGGAGATTTCCCCCACCCAAGGTTAGAAAAACCACTTACCTCGAACCAAGCTCAAATCAACCCGAAAAAATGCTCTTTGCACGAACATTTGACTCTGAATCGCCCAAAACTATCATAAATCAATTATATAACGTAAATACAACTACAAGGAACTAATCTAGCTACTGAAATCAAAGCAAAAGAAAGAAATTTGAAATTCGCCCAAAAAGCCTCCCCGAGCCCACGTCTCGGAATCGGTTAAAAGTTACCAAATATGAACACTCGTTCACTCACGAGTTCACTCGTACCAAAATTATTCAATTCCGATGTCTAAATCCCAATCAAAACTCAGAAATTCGGTTGGGGAACTTTTCCCCTATTTTTCCCAACTTCCTCACTCAAATTCCATAATTAAATGAAGAAAACAACAATAAATTAATGAAATATAACCAAAATAGAGTTAGGACCGTTACCCCAAAGCTATTTTTGAAAATCCCTTAAAACATTTCCAATTCCCGAGCTCCCAAGTCCAAAAATGAAGAAATGAATCAAACCCTCGATTTCACCCCTTTTTCTGCCAGTTAAATCGCACATGTGGTCCATTAACTGCTTCTGCGGATAGATCTCCGCACCTGTGAAATTTCATTAACTCTTCAGACTCCACACCTGTGCACCTATATCTGCATCTCCGGATGCGCTTCTGCGCTAACTCATCCGCTTCTACGAAAGCTTGGTTCCGTCTCCGATCCGCTCTTGCAACCACCCTTCCGCATATGCGGATCAACTTCTGTGGCTCACCCGTCACATATGCGATCACATACTCCCAAGTCTAATAGCGCACCTGCAACCCCGTCCTTGCTTCTGCGGGGCCGCACCTGCGGACTTCCCCACGCAGGTGCAAAAACACCAGAACCAGCAACTCCAGAAATTCTCCAAAGTCCTAACTCATTCCGTTAAGCACCTGAAACTCACCCGAGGCCCCTAGGACCTCAACCAAACATACCAACCAATCCTAAAACACCAAACGAACTTAGTCGAGCCTTCAAACCACAACAAACAAAGCTAGAATCAGGAATCATCCTCCGATTCAAACTTAAAAAACTTAGAATTTCAACTGATTCTGAAACCTATCAAACCATGTCTGATTGATACCAAATTTTTCTCACAAGTCAAAAATGACACTACGAATCTACTCCAACTTCCGAAAATCCATTCCGACCCCGATATCAAAATCTCCACTGCCGGCCATAATTGCCAAAATTTTCAACTTTCATCTATTCGAGCCTAATTCTATCACGGACCACGAAATCACATTTCGGACGCGCTCTTGAGTCCAAAATCACCTAACGGGGCTAAAGGAGCCATAAAAATTCAAATCCGAGGTCATTTACCCATAAGTCAACATCCGGTCAACTTTTCCAACTTAAGCTTCCAAATAAGAGACTAAGTATCTCAATTCACTCTGAAATCACTCCGGACCCGAACCAGCCAACTCGGTAAGATATAATACAATTGTAAAGCACAAAAGAAGCAAAAAATAGGGGAACGGGGATATCTCTCAAAATGACTGGCCGAGTCATTATAGAAGGTGATTTCATCATCCTATGATGCTTTTCAGATTCTCTTGCCAAGAGTGACTGATATCTTCATCTTTTTTCTGCCGAAAATGACACCCCATTTACTTCAACCCCACCAAAAATAATGTTTATTGTTAGGAGGGGAGACCCTATTATTTTTGCATGTTCTGTTGCATCCTGACTCCTACCATAGTTTTTCTTGGTCCATTCACTAGTAAAAATTCACTAAGATGACCATTTTTCAACAACATCGCTACCTCTTCATGGAGGTGCTGCCAGTCCCTATTCTTATGTCCATGTGTATCATGCAGTGCGCACCACAAATTAGGATTCCTTTGACTGAGGTATGATCGAATTGGTTTCAGGAACCTTACTTCCTTGATGTTTCTCATAGCTGAGACCTACTCTACCAAACTGATATCGAAATTGTAATCCGATAAACGAGGATATTCTGAATCCAGAGACGCCAATAGTTCTTTATCTTTCAAAGTTCTGCTACTCCCTTCACGATATTTCCTTTTGTCTGGTACCAATCTTTCCGACGACTATAAACCTTTAGCTCCACGCCCATAAGATCTTTAGTTTGATAAATAAGGTTGAAAGCGATTCCTGGATGATCTATGTTCCGCATCAGGATCATTTTTTAACTTTTTTTGTATTTCGATCGCGATTAAGACCTTTGGATGACAACGATGAACCCAACTAATCTCATCAATTCTAATTTTAAATTCATAGCGATTATGGACATCAACCCATGTGGTTGCTTATTTTCCAATATACTTTTGTTAAACTTCCTCGAGGCATCAGACCTTAAGGATTGAGACCTTCGGCGAATGCTTCTGCTGCCCATTCATCTGAAACTGCCGGCAACAACATTCTCTCATTTTGGTACTAGATCACGAATTCTCGTAGAAATTCAAAATCTCCTTGAGCGATTCTACATATATCTGCCTTCCTAGCTTAGACTTTCCTTTCCCCAGCATGAGCTTTGATGAATGAATCTACAAGCATTTCAAAGAATCAATTGAACGTTCCGGTAAGAGTGAATACCTAGTTAAAGCTCCCTTTATTAGGATTACTCCAAATTTCTTTAGCATAATTTATTCGATCTCATGCGGAGCCAAATCATTTCCCTTCACAATCGTAGTGTAGGTTTGTGATGTGTTCCTATGGATCCAAAGTTCATCCTATTTTGGAATATACGGCATCTTGAACCTCTTTGGAATCAACTCTGGGTCCGCAGTTGGGTTGAATGACAATTGAGTATACTTCTTTGTCCCCTTAATAACAGGGGTTCCCCTGGGATGTGATCCATTCGAGCATGGAATTCTTTAACATTTTGATCCATCCGATCATTCATTTCCCCCGTGAACCTCATGAGCTCGGTCTAAAAGGATCATCTATGCTATTTTCATTCTCGGATCTGCTGTCTGTACCACCTACTTGATTATCATTAGATCTGAACTCCTCCCTCGAAGCGACGTTACAGTTTCTTTGTGTTGTTTGATTTGCAGGCATGCTGAGAGTGGATCGAACTGCTCCATTGGAATTATTTGAAGCAACCGATAGCGCTTTCTGGAGCTCAGTCATTATTTGGTCATGTCTTGAGAGATGATTCATGATTTCCCTTGTTGTGCTCTCAAAACTTTTACCGTCTCGACTACAAGTTTATCATCCATATCATCAGAGGTTGGAGTCCTTGCACACCGAGTATTTCTTTCCTTCCGGACCGGAGTTGACTCATTCCCATAGATACGGGTTTCAGTAATTGAATCATCAGGTTGATCTCTATCAGAGAAATTATCCTCATGCTCATTGACATTGTTTGTTCCAAAATTGAGCGAGTTGTTGACATCATTGGGTGCCATATTTCTTTTATTTTTTTTCTTCACAAAAAACTTCAAAGTATGTTAGAAAAAGATGGATATATCAAAGCAATACCACAATTGAATATGCCCCACAGTGGGTGCTAAATTGTTTACCCATAAAATGGTACAGTTGAATTCATAACGTAATTTATAGACACGTGGATTAAATTGATCTAAGTAAAAAAGATAATGAAGAACAGAAACGAATAAAATAAGAATAATTGAAGAAAATATAAGCATGAGCCTTGAATTGAACTTCTATGGAAACAAGAACAATGCTGAAACCTAGATTTTACAGAATGAGAGAGTAATCTTAGCCTTTTTTAGTGTTGCTAAATGAGTACAAATTTCTCTATTTATAGCTAATTAGGGGAGACAAGATCTCCAAATCAAGCTCCTCTTTAAGGTGAATAAAGGCCCCTCTTGATAGCTGCATAACGTTGAGTATTAACCTATGATTCTCTGCAATGGCTGCTCCTTTCCAAATTCTCTTCTCCGATTTTAATATTTTCGGAGCTTATATAACACTTGTCACATGCTTGTATCCGATGTCAGCTATTGCTGACTCATCTCCTACATGTCTTTACTGTCGCGTGTCCATTCGACGAACATCCACCCGTCGTCTGTTAATTTTACCCTATACTGTATCAAGGTTGTGAAGTCTAAAAAAACCAACACAAATTGTGGTTACAGTGCCACTCAATTAAAACAGTAAACTTAATATGCAGTTCACTATCTGTTTCTCGATTTTTAAGGAATAGTATGAATTTTGTGATTCTGGTCAAACAAAAAATCTTGAATTGCGAGCACTGCAAATGCACATTGACATGTCGAAACAAAAAGTGTTGAGACTCCAATCATTTCTATTTAGGATTTTAGTGTTGCCCAAGTTGTGTGCATATTGTGTACGACCAAATCGAGAAGGTCGATTTTATGTGTATTGCGACATTAGACAGTGTTATCGCATGAGATCCAAGATACGACCCGAGGTCTGACCTCGGGCCTCCATCACGTCAACTCTAGGCGGTACAGACTCAGGATCGGCGCTGGGAAGCAGCACGAGGATTGAGGCAAACAACTCTGGAGTTAAGTACAAATCCATACTCAAACATTAAATGGTGGTATCAATTGCGAATCTTTGTAATAAATGTCAATGTATCATGTTGGGATTCTCCATTGTATAAAAAGGGGACCCTTGTCATTTTGTAGAGCACAATATTGAATACAAGGCACAAGAACATTCTCTATTTATTACTCAAACATTCTCTATTTCGCTCTACTAGCTCATTTACTCACATTATTGCTTTCTATTAATTGTTCTTCATTTATATCTCATTATTGATCATAAATAGCATAAGCCTGTAAGCTAGTTATATATTCATCAACCATCCGACAGTAGCCCGGAACCTCGACCCTGAGGAACCTCGAGGCTAGTATCGAACCCTCGTACTAAGGCGTTCCGGTTTGCTTTTCTTTAATTTTCTAACCGTTGTTACTCTATTCTGCCCTAATACACTTAGCTTCAACCTCTTAATAACTGGCACTAGGATAAATCGCATATTTTTAGAACCACTTAACTAAATATAATTGTAATTACCATTTTCCCGGTAAACAGTTTGGCGCCCACCGTGGGGCTAAAAATAATAGCAATTGTTGTGGTGCTGGTTCGTTGAAAAACGCAAGTTATCTTTCACACTTTTTCTTGCCCAAAGAATCTTTGATTTCAGGTCAGAATGTCTAACTCAGTAAACGCACGCGAAAACAACAGCGTCGAAGACCATGGAGAAAATAGTGCAGATGTTTGAGGTTCTGGCACACCACCAAAAAAACTCTGAGGGCGTTCCAAACCCAAACCCAGTGTATATGGGCTCGTGAAAATCCCAACACATTGACGTCAGTTCCCGCACCAACGATGATACGCAACCTGCGAAAGAAATATTGCAAGCGCAGCAGCTGGCGATCGCTCAGCTATAGAGCCAAGAAAAGACTCCAAGCACCATAGCTCCACAGGAGGCTCCTCGAGTCGAGCATGTTCCGTGGACATCAAGCAACGAAGGGTCGGCAACAGACCCAGCCATCATGAAAATGCTTGACGACCTCACCAAGAGAATCGAATCAGGAGAAAAGAGGATATAAGCAAACGACAAAAAGGTGGAAACCTACAACACGAGGGTCGACCAAATTCCTGACGCACCCCCGATCCTGAAGGGTGTGGACTCGAAAGAGTTCGTACAAAGACATTTTCCCTTGAGTGCGGCTCTGAAGCCCATCCCGAAAAAATTCAGAATGCCCGACATAGCAAAATACAACGGGACATCGGATCCCAACGAGCACATCACGGCTTCACTTGCGCTGTCAAGGGAAATGACTTAAAGAAGGACGAGATCGAGTCTGTCCTGTTAAAAAAGTTCAGAGAAACACCGTCGAAAGGGGCCATGATATGGTACCAAGACCTTACATTCTTTAATACAGGCACACGCCAGAGCCATCAAAGTTGCAACCAGGAAATTAGACGTCTTCAAAATCAAGTAGAGGGAAAGCGAGATGCTGCAGGAATTTGTATCTCGCTTCCAAATGGAGCGGATGGAGTTGCCTCCAGTATCCGACGATTAGGGGTACAGGACTTCACCCAGGGCCTGAACGAATGAAGCTCGATATCTTTGAAGAAGCTGAAACAGAATCTAATTGAGTATCTTGCCGTCACTTGGGAAAATGTTCACAACCGATACCAGTCGAAGATTAGGGTCGAGGATGACCAGTTGGGAGCCCCCTCGGGTTCAGCATACCCCAACAAGATCCTGACAAAGGAACTAAGACCGAGCAAGGAAAGGTACCAGCCGTACGTTGAGGACCAAAAGAACGCTCCCACACGTAATATACCCCGCAACGATCGAAATACAGATCGAGGCCACAATCCTCGGGGACTCGTGAGCCGAGTCGATTTCGATAAACTCACAAGACCAACGGAGGCACCCCGTCTACCAGAATACAACTTTAACATCGATGCCTCAAAAATCATGTCGGCCGTAAGCAAAATCAAGGAGACCAGGTTGTCAAAACCCATATTTTCCGATCCGACACAAAGAAACAATAGCTTGATGTGTGAATTTCACGGCACACACGGTCATAAGACTGAAGATTGCAGACAACTCCGAGAAGAAGTTGCCTGATTGCTCGGCAAAGGGCACCTCAAAGAATTACTCAACGATCAGGCCAAAAACCAATCGAGAGAGAGAGAGAGAGACGAACAGGGGAAATAAGGAGTAAGGGCCGCACAATGTCATCCACACGATCATGTGAGGGATCTCCGCCCTCGCATTCATCGGCGAAGGCATCGCTACCTTACCGCTACCCCGTAATGGCACAATTGTGATGTCTTTTCTTTTATGAATACATTTTAGATTGAACTTGTGTTTGTGGATTCAGGTAGCTCGGCCGGCATAATCTGGTCAAAGGTAATAGGGCAGCCCGACCAGAACGCGCCCACCTTCCGAATCTTCAATCGGTGCGGCAAGCAAGACCACAAAAGGAGAGATCGTCCTGTCGACAAACATGGCCGACACAACTCAGGACACCAAGTCCACAGAGACGCACGAAGCAACGCCTCGCTAAGAAAGCCGTGGATGCGCGGCATGAGAACAGTACCGTCAATCTTCCATCAAACAATAAGGCGCCCGTCAAAAAGAGGAATAAAAATGGTATGCAGGGATACAAATGCCGACTAGAGGGAACGTGTCGCACCCCTGGTCGCGTCCGAATTCGCAAATGAAGGACCATACCTCGTCCTTAGGACAGACATAAAATCGACCGTCGAGGCTGATAGACGTCACCGTCACTAAGGTATGACTACCCCCCTCATCTATTTACATTTTTATACTAACTTATACGCAGGTGTCCAAGAAAGGGAGTCGGAGCGCTTTCCGGTTCAGAGGCCTTAGGTTTTAAAGAATGCGTTGCACTATTTTCCTTCGCTCGGATTTTGCCCCGAGAAGGGTTTTGCCGGCAAGGTTTTTAACGAGGCAACACCTATGTGCTACTGATGATAGGTGAATTTAACTATAATTATGTCCCTAATGAACCACACTTTGTGTTGTTTTAATGTAAATATTGATAACAAAATGCTCTGATTAGTGTCTTTTGTGCTTTGCAGGTTACATGTCACGAGGAGAGGACATTGGAGCAAATTGGAGTCAACTATGGAGATTTGAGGCCAATCACAGTGATATTCATGAATTGCACTGGAACATTAAGCGAGAAGAGAATTGAAGGCAGGCCACCGCGACCGCGCTCGACCGCGGTGGAAGGATCTGAAGTCAGAAATTTTAGCCGACCGCGGCGAATCACTGGAAATTCAGGGACTAAAAGTGCAAACACGGGATTTTATTTCCCCAAACCCTATATAAGTAGTAGAACTCCGCCCAAGAGAGGGGGGAGACTAGTTTTTTAGCAGCAAATTGAGAGAACACTTCATTGTGGGAAGAAATTGGAATAATTAGACATTCAAATCTTCTTTTTTCATCTCTTGCTTTGAGTAGTAGGAATTCTATTGGGTTTTTGTCATATTTGAGCATGAGTGGCTAAACACCCATTGTTCTGGGGTTGTGATTAGCCATGAATATTGTGTTTTGGCATTAATTTGACCTTGATTACAATTCGCTCAATATATGGTTGTTTCTTCAATTCTGTGTTTAATTGCTTAATTGTTTGGCCAGCAGTTAGGTTCTATATATTATTTATGCTATGCTTGGAAAAGCCGTGTATAGATTAGAGAAGAGTTGAAGAGAGCGCGATCTTAACCCTCAAGGGGAGTGGATTTTTGGCTAAGGATAGGAATATACCTAGTTACCGTGCTTAATTAGATATCGTAATCTTAATGCATTCTGATAGATTAATTTCATAGGAATATAGGCGTTAATCTATTGAGAATAGGCGAGTAGTACTTCGGGAGAAGGCTATGAGAACAATTATCGATTAATTAGCAACCACGAGTGAATTATATGAAAGGGAGAATTAATTAGAATACAATACGAATGGTGAAACAATCACAACCCTGGAATATTTGTCTCTACTGAATACATATCAACATTTTCGTTACTTGATAATTAGTTAATTCCTAGAATTGTAGTTTAGCATAATTACACTATTGGATCTTATTTTGGCTTGGTTGAATAACAATTATAGTGAAGTAGTGAGTAGTTTATACAAGTCTCTGTGGGTTCGACAATCCGATTTATCATCATATTACTTGTACGACACATGGCGGTTCAGGAGGTAGCAATGCCAGTATTGCTAATGTTACCTCTAGTATCGTGAAGCCGGTAAATATGGCAGAGGAACAACACATGGCGGTTCAGGAGGTAGCAATGCCAGTATTGCTAATGTTTCCTCCAGTATCGTGAAGCCTGTAAATATGGCAGAGGAACAACACATGGCGGTTCAGGAGGTAGCAATGCCAGTATTGCTAATGTTTCCTCCAGTATCGTGAAGCCTGTAAATATGGCAGAGGAACAACACATGGCGGTTCAGGAGGTAGCAATGCCAGTATTGCTAATGTTTCCTCCAGTATCGTGAAGCCTGTAAATATGGCAGAGGAACAACACATGGCGGTTCAGGAGGTAGCAATGCCAGTATTGCTAATGTTACCTCCAGTATCGTGAAGCCTAGAATCACTAGGCACTTTGAGCTAAAGCAGAGCATGATCCAGCTACTTCATGCAAATGGGCAGTTTATGGGTCTTCCGCATGAGGATCCACAGCAGCACATTCTTAACTTCTTGGAGATTAGTGATACTTATACCACTAACGGGGTTACTCCAGATTATGTGAGGCTTACGCTTTTCCCATTCTCTCTGTTGGGTGAAGCGAAGCGATGGCTAAAAGTAAAACCGGCCAATTCCATTACATCCTGGAATGATTTGGCGAGGAAATTTCTGGCAAGGTTCTTCCCTTCAAGCAAGACTGCTAAGATCAGGAGTGAGATAGTCTCCTTTAAGCAAAAAGCAGGCGAGTCTTTGTATTCAGCATGGGAGAGATTTAAGGGGCTACTCAGAGACTGTCCTCATCACAATCAGACAAACGAGGTGTTGGTCCACACGTTCATCGAGGGACTCCATCCCCAAACAAAAATTGTGGTAGATGCAGCAGTTGGAGGTCAGGTATTGGACAAGAATTATGATGAAATATTTGCTTTGTTGAATAAATTCTCCAAGAGCAATCCAGACTGGCAAGGTGAGATGGGAAGGAATGTGGTTCAAAAGTCACCAGGGGTTCTTGAATTAGACGTTGTCTCAGCATTATCAGCTCAGATTTCGACATTGACTGACCAAGTTAATCAGATGACCCTGATCATTAATAAGCAACAATCTCAACCATTCCAACAGGTCCAGCCAGTACAACTGGTCCAAGTCTTTTGTGATGTTTGTGGAGAGGGTCACCCGAGTGACTCATGCCCAGCCAATCCAGAGTATTTCTGCTATGTGGGAAATCAAAATAGAGGGCAAGCCAATCAATATGGAAACAATTATAATCCCAGCTGAAGGAACCACCCAAACTTATCTTAGGGTGGAAATCAAGGCACTCAGAGTAATTACAGGCCTCCAGCACCTCATGCACCTCAGCAGCATTACAATCCACCTCAGGCTGAGCAATCAGGTAGCCTAGAGGAAATTATGAAAAGAATGATGAATGACCAACTTGCTTTCAATCAGAAGATGATGGTAGATAACCAAGCCCAGATAGTAGCAATAAGAAATTTGGAACGTCAAGTGGGTCAACTTGATAGTTCCCAAAATACCCGACCAACAGGCGCCCTCCCAAGTGACACTGAAGCCAATCCTAAGATTTCTGTCAATGCTATATCATTGAGGAATGGGAGGCAATTGGAAGAAGTGCAATCCGAGAAGAGAAAGCAGGTAACCTTTAATGAGGAACCAGCTATTATTGAGCCAACATCTGCCAATCCAAAGAGTCGGAAAAGCCAGCTGATGAGGCGGTGTCTGAGCAACCCCCACGAGTGGTTGCAAGGACACCCCCTCCGTTCCCTCAAAGGTTGCAAAAGGTGAAAGATAATGCCGCATACAAAAAGTTCCTTGACCTCTTGAAGCAGGTACAAATCAACATTCCACTGGTAGATATTCTGCAGGAGGTGCCCAAATATGCCAAATACATCAAGGACATTGTGTCCCACAAAAGAAGGCTTACTGAGTATGAGACTGTGGCACTCACTGAGGAGTGTAGCTCCAGAATTCAGAGCAAGCTACCTCAGAAGTTAAAGGATCCGGGTAGTTTTACTATCCAAATCTCAATTGGTAAGCATGTAGTGGGGCGAGCCTTGTGTGATCTTGGGGAAAGCATTAATATGATGCCACTATCGGTGTTCCGGCAGTTAGGGTTGGGTGAGCCACGCCCAAAAACAGTGATTTTACAGTTGGCTGACCGCTCCCTTGCTCATCCTGAGGGAGTGATCGAAGATGTACTAGTACAAGTGGTATCTTTCATATTCCCAGCTGATTTCATTATCCTGGATTATGAGCCTGATCAGGAAGTCCCATTTATTTTGGGACGTCCCTTCTTAGATACGGGCAGAGCTATCATCGATGTGTGTGAAGGAAAGATGACAATGCGGGTTGGTGATCGAGAGGAGGTGTTTAATGTCTATAAATCACTCAAATTACCAGTCCACTATGAAGATCTATCCATGATTACTGTGGTGGAAAGCAAGGATGCATCAGTGGTTCCCTACATGTGTACTGTGGACCCTCTTGAGTAACTTTTGGTGGGAGGTGAAGAAGATACTGGAGATGAAACAAGGGGAGAGATTGAGAATGCTCTTAAAGTATCCTGCAGTTACATCCACGGGCTAGGGAAATTCGAGGAGTTGAACAAGCCTGTCACTCTAACCCCTCCTCAGCCTTCTATTGAGGAAGCTCCAAAGCTGGAACTTAAACCTCTTCCAGCACATTTGCGCTATGCTTATTTGGGAAACTCTGAAACATTGCTCGTGATCATCACGTCTAGCCTGACCAAACCACAAGAAGAGAAAATGCTCATAATACTTCGTGAGCACAAAAAGGCAATAGGGTGGACCATTGCAGATATCAAGGGAATCAGTCCCTCGTTTTGTATGCACAAAATCTTTATGGAGAAGGGACACCGCTCGAGTGTTGAGCATCGGAGGAGGTTAAATCCCATCATGAAAGAAGTGGTGAAGAAAGAAGTCATAAAATTACTGGATGCAGGTATCATCTTTCCTATTTCTGACAGTAACTGGGTGAGCCCGGTTCAATGTGTGCACAAAAAGGGAGGGATGACTGTGATTGAGAATGAGAAGAATGAGTTGATTTCTACCCGCACTGTTACAGCATGGAGAGTTTTCATTGATTATCGAAGGCTCAACAAGGCAACCCGCAAGGATCACTTCCCTCTCCCCTTCATTGACCAAATATTGGACAGATTAGCTGGACATGAGTATTATTGTTTTCTTGATGGGTACTCCGGATATAATCAAATTGTCATATGCCCAGAGGATTAGGAGAAGACGATATTTACTTGTCCTTATGGCACCTTCGCCTTCAAGCGAATGTCGTTCGGCCTTTGTAATGCTCCAGCCACCTTCCAGAGATGCATGATGGCTATTTTCACTAATATGGTGGAAACATTCGTGGAGGTGTTCAAGGATGACTTCTCGGTCTTTGGGTCATCTTATGATAATTGTTTGACAAATCTGGGCATGGTGTTGGCCCGTTGTGAAGAAACAAATCTGGTCTTAAATTGGGAGAAGTGCCACTTTATGGTGCATGAAGGCATCGTTTTGGGTCATAGAGTGTGAAGGAGTGGCATCGAAGTTGATAAGGCAAAAATGGAGGCACTTGAAAGACTACCTCTACCAATTTCTGTGAAGGGTGTCCGGATTTTCTTGGGACACGCAAGATTTTACAGATGCTTTATTAAAGATTTTCTAAAATTGCTACTCCTTTGTGCAGGTTGCTGGAAAAAGATGTCAAGTTCAGTTTTGATGAAGCCTGCCTGAAGGCATTTGAGGAGCTTAAGAAGAAATTGGTGGTTGCCCCCATAATTGTTGCACCTAATTGGTCCGAACCATTTGAACTTATGTGTGATGCAAGTGACCATGCAGTGGGGGCAGTGCTCGTCCAGAGGAGAGACAAGGTGTTTTACTCTATTTACTATGCGAGTAAGACCCTTGATGTTGCACAGCAGAATTACACCACCACTGAAAAGGAGTTGCTAGCTGTGGTGTGGGCCTTTGAAAAATTTCGGGCATACTTGGTAGGAACAAAAGTCATAGTCCACACAGATCATGCAGCAATCAGGTATCTATTTACAAAGAAGGAATCCAAAGCTAGATTGATGCGCTGGGTGTTATTGTTGCAGGAATTTGATGTGGAGATACGAGACCGAAAGGGCACTGAAAACCAAGTAGCGGACCATCTGTCAAGGCTGGAAAATCATGACCATGTGGAGGAGGGTGGAGAAATCAAAGAAGTGTTTCCTGATGAGCAACTTTTTGCTATAACCCAAGACCCTCCTCCATGGTATGCTGACTTTGTGAATTATCTAGTGAGTGGGGTACTTCCCCCGAAAATGAAATCTGAGGCAAGGAAGAGGTTCTTACGTGATGTGAAGTCTTACTACTGGGATGAGCCATACTTGTACAAAGAATGTGGTGACCAGTTGATGAGGAGATGTATTCCTGACAAAGAGGTGAAACTCGTGTTGTATGATTGTCATGCCTCACCCTATGGAGGCCATCATGGTGGCGATAGAACAGCGGAGAAAGTGCTACAATCTGGGTTCTTTTGGCCAACTCTATTCAAGGACGCCCACGCGTTTGTTAAAAAGTGTGACCAGTGCCAGAGAACGGGAACGATCACGAGGAAGCACGAGATGCCCTTGAACAGTATCCTGGAGGTAAATATTTTTTATGTGTGGGGGATAGATTTTATGGGTCCATTCCCAACATGCAGAGGTAACAAATACATTCTACTGGCAGTTGACTACGTGTCGAAGTGGGTGGAGGCAATCGCATTGCCAAAAAATGACGCAATGGTTGTAGTTGTGTTTGTGAAGAAGAACATATTCTCGAGATTTGGGACTCCACGTGCCTTGATTAGTGATGAAGGAACACATTTTTGCAATCGGTTGTTGAATAACCTTTTAGCTAAATATGGAGTGCGTCATCGAGTTGCGACAGCATATCACCCTCAAACAAGTGGACAAGCTGAGGTCTCCAACAGAGAAATAAAGCAAATATTGGAGTAAACGGTGAGTGTGAACAGGAAAGAGGGCTGCAAAGCTAGATGATGCCTTATGGGCATATAGAACAGTTTACAAAACGCCAATTGGGGCGTCACCGTACAAGTTGGTCTATGGGAAGGCATGTCACTTGCTCGTTGAACTCGAACATAAAGCATATTGGTCCATCAAAAAGCTAAATATGAACCTTGAAGCCGCGGGGGAGCAAAGATTGCTACAGTTGGATGAATTAGATGAGTTCAGGCTGCACTCGTATGAAAATGCCAAACTTTACAAAGAGAAGACCAAGAGGTGGCATGACAAACATATTAAGCCACGACAATTCGAGCCAGGCCAACAGGTATTGTTATTCAATTCTAGACTGAGGTTGTTTCCTGGAAAGCTGAAATTGAGATGGTCCGGCCCGTTTGAAGTAGTAAGAGTCACTCCTTATGGTGCGCTTGAGCTGCAAGCTATACATGGTGAAAGAACATTTTTGGTGAATGGACATAGAGTCAAGCACTATTGGGGTGGTGCCATGAATCGTGAGAAGACCAAGGTCGTGCTCGCTGATTAGAGGGGCGAGACTCTGCGTCGTGCCGCGACGTTAAATCAGGCGCTTCATGGAAGGCAACCCATTGATTGTTGTACTCGTTGTGCCGCGATGTTAAATCAGGCGCTTCATGGGAGGCAACCCATGGCAGTAGTATTTTCTTAACATGATTTTTTTTAGTGTGCAGGACAGTTGTGGAGGGTGTTGCGCAAAAGCCTGGGGCATAGAACAATTCTGGTAAGGTGTAAACGAGGTTAAAACTAAGTAAATTGCAAAATCAAGTTGAAAAGCCTCGGAAGATCGTCACCGCGGCGCGACCGCGGCGGACCGCAGCACAACAACGGTAGAAACAGCTCTCTGAATCACGGCGCAACCGCGGCGGACCGCGGTGCGACCGTGGAAAAATGCCCCCTCTGAATCGTGGTGCGATCACGGCGGACCGCGGCGCGACTGCGGTGAAAACGGGTCTCTGAACCTTACCGCGGCCGCGGTCGACCGCTGTGAGATCTGTCACGCCCAGGTATGTTTTTTTTTAATTTTTCTTTTCCTTTTTACTTTGTTTTAATTTAAGAACCCCTCCCCTCCTCACCCACTACCCACACGACCCCCATAACCCAAAACCCCACTCCTTCTTCTTCTCCCCACCCAACAACCCACTTCCTCTTTCTCTCTTCAACTCCATCAACCCAAAACCCCCATAAATTCCCCCTTCTTCTTCTTCCTCTCCCCCCCCCCACCCAACAGCATACCCTCTCTCACTCCTTTCTCTCACTCCACCATTGTTAACCTCTTCGAGTAAGTTTTTCTTATTCTCTTTTTCTTTTTTTCTAATTTTTCTTTTTAATTAGTTTTGTTTGTAGTAAGATATTGAATATTGTTGGATAATGGTTGTTCCCCACCGAGTTTTGACTTGTTATATGGTGGGTGTGGCCACTTCGGGGTTACTTTGTGAAGTGTTGGGTATGCTTAACAATGGTACTATCAAGTGTGGGGTGGGGTGGTCCATGAACCATGGGTGTTGAAGAATGTCAAATTTTACTCTAATTTAGGGGCCTATGTGGGTAGTTTGTATTGCTACTTGGGGGAAATTACTGTTGTTGGGGGCCTAAGTGGGTCAGTATGTTGGAAGTTGAGGAGATTGTAGTAACAATGGGGCTTGTATGTATGTGTTGACAATGTGGCCCACCTAATGTTGTACATTGGCCACTTTTGGCGAGTTTGATTTGGTTAGTGACCGGCGGGTGGTGAAGTATGAGTAATCACCCGACTGGCACAGTGCTAGGACCACCCTAACGGTTGTCCCTCTTTGGTTGTAGGTATCATGGCCCCCCGTAAGCGCAGAAACACTGCCAGCACATCAGCACCAACCTGGGACGCAACCCGTTTTGAATCCCAAGAGGCAGAAGACCGGTTCAACGCTAAGGCTGTCAAGAATTGTGTCGTGGAAGTGCCAATAGACCGGGCAGCCCTGTAATCTGAAAACCTTTCCATGTATGAGGAGATCCGAAGGTGAGGGGTGGACTTCTTATTTGAGGAGCCGGAGACTGCGAACATAATGATGGTCCGGGAGTTCTATGCGAACTGCCCGGAACATATGCTCTGATCAGTCACGGTTAAGGGCAAAGTGGTGGATGCCTCCGTGGAGGAAATTCGTCGGGTCTATAGGATACCGCGGTTCACCGGTGAAGTCGATTACTACCGGGCCTACCAATTTCCGGCGGTCAATTGGAACATGCTGATTGAATCTATCTGTCTGGGTGGGCAGCCTACCTGGGTGAAGGAAAACATAACTCTCAATTCTAATTCTTTCACCTGGGAGGCCAAGTGCTAGTTCACCATGATTTGTAGTCGTTTCTTGCCCTCCAGCAATACTACTAATGTGAATGGACCGCGGGCTGTTATGGTGTGGTGCTTCGTCAACGGGATGGAATTTGATGTCGCCCAGGTGATTAGGGATGAAATGATGATCAGGTCCCCATTACTGACCAAAGGGTTCTACTTTCCCTCCATGGTCACGAGGTTGTGCAGATTGGCGGATGCGCCCGAACAGCCTGGTGACGGGAAATTGCCGAAGAAGGCTGCCTTCAGAGCTGCAAAGATAAATATGGGCAAGGACGTTGTTGCGCCCATAGAAATTGATGATGATAAGGCGGTCCCACCCCGTGCTACACCACCACGGAGGTCCCATGATGGGGCAAGACCCTCTAGGTCCCAGTCTGGTGCCGGAATGCCCACCTTGGAGGAGGATGTGGCTCTTTTGCGCACCTACATAGATAGCCTTCACGTCCAGTTAGATGCGATGTCCACGCGGCAGGCTAAATCGGAGAGCAGATTCATGGCATCCACGCCATTGGAAGAGCCTGCAATGTGGACCCAGCCTCCATTTCTGACTCCGACTAAGCTCCAGGGAAGTTTTCTTACCCCCTTGTACTTTATTGTCATTTTTCATGAGGGCATGCCATATTCTTATGTGTGGGGTGGGAGACTTGTTTGTTGTTGTTGTATAGTTGTATCGGTTAATTGATTTGTGTATATACTGTTTAGTTTTGTTTTGTTTCATCATCTTTGCCCGAAGATGGACACCTTTCAACGGGTCTCTTGAGGGCGTAAGTCGAAATCTAAAAATAAAATAAAAATATTGTAGGAGACTCTTCCTGATGAAAGACCACTTAGACAGTCTTCTTGAGGGAAGTAGTCTAAATAAAAGATCAAAAAGATTTTTTATTTTCTTTTTAAGTAGTGTAGCAATTCCCCCTTGGTTTTTCTTTTGACCACGGTTCTTTTACAAGGGTTTAGCTTGAACCGGGTTAGGTAGATTTTTTTGTAGTAGTTATTAGGACCCTCTTGGGCTAAAAGGGTAAAGGCAAGAATGCACCCCGTAGTGTACACACCTGAAAACAATCAAAACAAACCCAAGGGTGCGACGCTTAGGCTCACTTGTAGACTCTTGTATTATGCCTTAAATTTGCACACTGTGCCTAACTTGAATACGCACTTGAGTGTGTTGATGAACCAATTCGGAATGGATTACGTGCCTGTGTGTGTAAGTGATTACGTTTCATTCTATGTCTGCATATGATACCTAGAGCTTGCCATGTGTGTGTACGAAGCGAAATAGAAGTTTGTTTGGTCTTAGAAAGGACATAGGCACTTCATTGTGAAGCCTACATAAATATATATATCCACCTATAAATAATATACCATAGTTAACCCCGTTGAGCTTAAATCATGTTTCTTTGATAACCATGTAACGACCCATATCCATGTGTTTGAATAGCTCGATTGTTTGAACCTTGTACCCCCTATGAGCACTTGAATTGTTAGAAAATATATAAAAGGCTAAGTGTGGGGTGGTGGTGTGGTCGGGGAGGGAAATCATGGAAATAGAATGAAAGGTGCAATAATATAAAAGAAGTGAAGCCACTTAGAAAAAAAAAGAAGAAAAAGGAGAATGAACACACTTAGTCCTTGATATTGAGTGGCACGAAAAAAGTAGTTGCACCTGAGAAAAGTGGGGTGATTATGAAACAAAATGTGGAAAACAAGTGGCTGAGCAAGAAAATTGGGCTTAAAGTGGAAGTAAATGTATTAAAAGTGCTTAGGGAGGTTAGTCACTATACTTAAATGTATCCTACCCCTCCCTTAGCCTACATTACAACCAAATAAAGACCTATTGATCTTAGACAGAATGAACTCGATTAGTAGAGTATTACACTACGGGCAAGCTTATGGCGTATCTGTGTGACATGTGAATGTTCTTTGTTGAGATTGAGTAAATTCTTTCCATCTAAAGTTCCTGTTATTTCTAATTTTATCATTGTGGAACTTCTCTCAATTGTTTGATGTGAGGGCATGTAATTCAGGAAGAAAGGTAAGTTTTCACCTCTGTAAAGAGTACCTTGAGAAAGCAAAAGTGTGGCATGGCATGTAGAGTCTTCTTTTGAGGTGTGGTTTTTGCACAACTTGGGGTGTTCCTGTAAAATGCTAGGTGTGGCACAAAAAGGGGTAATGCTTGAGAGGATTAGGCCTTAGAGTGTGGTTTAGTTTCTCGAGGAAGAGCTAAGGTTTAAGTGTGGGGTGTTGATAAAAGGTGAATTTAACTATAATTATGTCCCTAATGAACCACACTTTGTGTTGTTTTAATGTAAATATTGATAACAAAATGCTCTGATTTGTGTCTTTTGTGCTTTGCAGGTTACATGTCACGAGGAGAGGACATTGGAGCAAATTGGAGTCAACTATGGAGATTTAAGGCAAATCACAGTGATATTCATGAATTGCACTGAACGTTAAGCGAGAAGAGAACTGAAGGCAAGCCACCTCGACCGCGGTCGACCGCGGTGGAAGGATCTGAAGCCAGATATTTTAGCCGACCACGGTGAATCACTGGAAATTCAGGGACTAAAAGTGCGAACACGGGATTTTATTGCCCCAAACCCTATATAAGTAGTAGAACTCCGCCCAAGAGAGGGGGGGACACTAGTTTTTGAGCAGCAAATTGAGAGAACACTTCATTGTGGGAAGAAATTAGAACAATTAGACCTTCAAATCTTCTTTTTTCATCTCTTGCTTTGAGTAGTATGATTTCTATTGGGTTTGTCATATTTGAGCATGAGTGTCTAAACACCCATTGTTCTGGGGTTGTGATTAGCCATGAATATTGTGTTTCGACATTAATTTGACCTTGATTACAATTCGCTCAATATATGGATGTTTCTTCAATTATGTGTTTAATTGCTTAATTGTTTGGCCAACAGTTACGTTCTATATACTATCTATGCTATGCTTGGGAAAGCCGTGTATAGATTAGAGAAGAGTTGAAGAAAGCGTGATCTTAACCCTCAAGGGGAGCGGATTTTTGGCTAAGGATAGGAATATACCCAGTCACCGTGCTTAATTAGATATCGTAATCTTAATGCATTCTGATAGATTAATTTCATAGGAATATAGGCGTTAATCTATTGAGAATAGGCGAGTAGTGCTTCGAGAGAAGGCTATGAGAACAGCTATCGATTAATTAGCAACCATGAGTGAATTATATGAAAGGGAGAATTAATTAGAATACAATACGAATGGTGAAAAAATCACAACCCTGGAATATTTGTCTCTACTGAATACATATCAACATTTTCGTTACTTGATAATTAGTAAATTCCTAGAATTTTAGTTTAGCATAATTACATTATTGGATCTTATTTTGGCTTGGTTGAATAACAATTATAGTGAAGTAGTGAGTAGTTTATACAAGTATCTGTGGGTTCGACAATCCGATTTATCATTATATTACTTGTACAACCACGTATACTTGCGTGTGCGTTTGGAGCAACAGCTACCCAAAGAAGACTCAGTCAAGTATTCAAGGTTCTTTTTTTTAATCAACCTAAAATATTGAAGGGCAATGTCCCGAAAGGCCGTCCCTCGAGCAAAACAACACAAGCCGAAAAGGATCTCAGTAGGAAAATAGTGTATCGGTCCAAACGGTCGAATGAACCGTATCCGCATAGAGGGATTGAACCGTCGGCGATGGAAACATGTATACTTGTATCAAATCATCAAAGGAATACTTTATCATCAAAACGCTTTGCAAATTCAAGAAATGGCTATCATTAGCATTCAAACTATCAAGACCCGAGCTCGTAAGATCCCGAGCGGGTAACCTAGGATATGTTCAAAACTGTAAGTCCTACAAGCATGACCGAGACCACAAGTCCCCAAGTGGACGTATCTAAATAACAAGGCACAGTCCCGACTTCAAAGCCAAGGCTATATATTCGAACTTGTAAGACCCCTAAAAGGGCATACCCTCAAATTAGATGCCGAGGATACCATACTCGGGACTAAAGGCTCCGGCTGAACACGAACGAATCCGGTCGATGGGCTCTGTCCAAACACAAACGACTCTGGTTGATAGGCTATGGCTAAATTAACGTGACTCGGGGATGCCCGACTGTCGTGATAAAATCAAATCCTCCGAAGTTATTTCAAAAAGAACCGGTTAATTCACAATACCCTCGGCTTAAGCAAGAGAGCTTCGATCATTTTCAAGTCTGCTCCCAACTACGAAAAGGCTTTGAAGTTTCTGCCATAGGGAAAAACCTTACGATGTGCCCACCCGTCGTCACATAACGATTCATAATCGAGGTTCTTACTAAGTCGTCGAAGAATCGGATGACTACAAACATATCAAGAAAAGCTTTAGCGAGTGAAAGTATATCTATTTTAAAGGTCATATTGACCTGATACGTAAGGGCATTGAAGCCAGCTTGAACATCCTATGGGCTAATTCAAAACCTGAAGGGTCGATGAGCTCGAGCCGGAACCCGTCTCGAGGACTACGCTCGAAATGGTTATCTAAAACGCCTAAGGGAAAACATATTAGAGCTTACGAGCCCACTTCCGAAAGCTTCCGGGCTGATTAAAGGTCATATTTACCCCATGGGTTTAAACACCAACTTGACAGGCCTCAGGGCCGATCCGTGAACAGAAAGGATTCCGCAACAAGATCGTCAGGCTAGCTTTAGATGATTGAAACTTTGGACAAAAACAGGTGTGAGCAAGCCGAAAAAATTAGGAAATTTCCTACATAAGAAGGCATTACAGATATACATTCGCAAGTGTTTTCACAAAAGGCCCCAATCAAACAGAAACAAAAGAAACCTGATCTACTTCCCTCGGGGACTGTGGCCCTATCGGTCTCTTCTCCATCCGATAAAAGGTGTCTGGCGTCACTTTCATCTGTCTTGGCTTGCCTGATCTCCTCCGAAAGGTCGAAACACCTATCATGGATTTCTTCGGGGGTTTCCCTTCGAGATCTATGATGGTCATAGACTCTTCTCTGGCATTCACAATTAGAGACCTTTCTCAGTTTAGCCCGAATATCAGCGGCATCTTTCGAATAAACGGCCACCTTTTTATCGGCCTTCGCGCAAGCTTCTTGAGCCTCGACATTGGCATCAACCACTTCAGCCTTCATTCGCAAAAGCTCGGTTTCGAGTTCTCCTATCTTGCTCGCCTGGACCGAGTAATCTTCTCAGGCATTTCGAAGTTGCGCTTCAAGGGTAAAAGCTCTGGCCAAGGCATTCCTCTTGGTCACAACACAGGCGTCCTTCTGAGCACTAAGCTCATTGCACTCTCGCTCGGCCCGACCAACTCTGCCTCAAAGGCGCTCCAGGTCCCCGGTATTCCTCTGCAGCTGCAACAACAGGACATTAATCCTTGAAGGCGATAAATAAAATATAAACGTTGTCGCTGCAAAAATCACTTGTTACTCAAGGCGACCTTCGTATTCGCAGCTCTGGCTCGCTTCATACTGAAGGTATGCGAGTTCCCTTGCTTGGTTATCGCTAAGGAGCTGGAGGGATCTTTTCCCGTCTGAAGCTTTCCTCAATTCATACCTGAACTTATCAAAGACCTGTGAAAAGCAAACTCGGATTAAAAAATAGGGATACAAAGTCGAAAGGTCAAAAGGTCATCAAAGCTCACCGCAGTGCAAAATCGTTGGGCCTCCCAAAAAGTCGACCGAGCGCTTTCGGACCTTTCTCTTTAGATCCCGTTTGAACTTCCCCAAGGAGGAACACCGCCTTCGAGGGGTCTTCTCCCGTCTAATGTCCCTTGGCCCCGAGCATTCTGCAATACACCCCCTATGGGAGAAGAAACTAATAAATTCATATTATCCCCTCTCGAAGTACCTTCGATAGGGGAGGAAAACGGATACAAGGGAGGGATCACTTCCCCAAAGGTAAAAACTTCGGACCTATGAAGCACGACGTCACCGCCCTTATAACACTAGGAGGACCTCGCTTCGAAAAAGGGTTCCCCGCGTGTAGGGGGCCGCCTCTGGTCTCTCCCATCTCTCATTTTGGAGGTCTCCCATCCGCCTTCCATCAGGTATCTCCACTTACTATCGTCACAAGCGGAACAAGCCGCCAATCTCCGAACCCAATCCGTCAAATCGAGAATCTGGAATGGCATCCACGGAGTTGATGCCAAAAGAAAGGGAAAGCATCGTCATAGAGTCTGCCTTCAAAAATAAATACGCAAGTGTACCACTTACGTGCAAAATTCCATCTCTCGGGAAAAGGCATGAACTCCTGCGGGATAATATCGGCAGTCCGCACCCGGATAAACCAACTCATCCACCCACGGTCCCTCTCCTCCTCGTCGCTAGCAACAAGAAGCAGAGTGGATCGGCATTAGAGGGTGATTAGGCCCCGACAGTGCGAGGGCCGATACAATATGATGAGATTACTAAGGGTGAACACGAGCCCGACCTTCTCGGCAAATAATCTCATCATCGATGTTATCCTTCAGGAAGATGGATGAACTTGTGCCAAAGTAACCTGATACCTTCTGCAAAGATCGAGCACAACCCTATCTAGGGGGGCCAACGTGAAAGGTACGTGCACAAATTCAAAAATCCCTCCACATGAGTCGTGATATTCTCCTCAGGGGAAGGTATCTGCAGCGCCACATTCTCACCCCACCCGCAGTCTCTCTTCACGGCCTCGAGTTCCGGTATCCATTCGCCTGGCATCAACACGCCAGAGATCGGGAAAGAAGCTGAAGCAGAATCACCCTCCTGTTGAAGAATGGGATTTGACCCGATGGCCATAGGTGCTCCGGCACGGGGAAGGAAGACAAGGCGAAAGATCTGAGCTAGAACAAAGAAAGAAACGATAAAAAGGCGAGGAACTCTGCGAAAGTGATAATCACACTAAACGCGAAGCCTTCTAGCAGGAGAAGCCAAGGTATTTATAGGGAAAATATAGTGTCGTTGCCACTCCTAGGAAGACGAACCGATGGGACCGTCGCAGTCGCTTTTCGAAACATATCACATGAGTAGCACTGCCCAAAAACTCGAGGTCCCCATATCAGTTCAGCCTTGAGAAGATACCCTATCTCAAGTCTCAGCTATCGTGTCAACAGACACCAAGGGGCCGTCCACGGAGCTGTCAGACCGTCCCTGGATTGGTACCCGATTCCGGAGATCCCTACTGTCATAATAAAACTCAAAAGGCCAACCGCATGCTGGCCTGTCTCAGGGAGTTTCATTGTTATTACGGGTTGCGAACAAACATCAGTAGTTCGAAACCTCGGAACGGCCCCCGACCTTCATAAGGCTCATCGTTGCTTGCATAATTTCCTAAGGGAATTATCGTTCTTATCTCGAGGTGACATCTGATCTCGGGAGTATCCATCACTGTCAATATAGGTCCTGAAGGGAACCGCCCGAAATTCACATCTCGGATTGGCTCGAACTGGTACTCGGTCTCGACAGTTTTTGCTGCTCTAAAAATAAGCACCGGACAAACCAACACCAAAAATGAAGGGAACATTGTTGCACGAAGGAAATTAGAAAATGGGAAATCCCCTGTTGTATTCACAAAAAATATGTTTACAGAGGGCACGCCCCCACGTAGCTCCTCCCAGGAGCTGATACACAAAGAGGAAAAACTCAAAAAGTGGCAAAACATGCCTACTCTTCACCTTCACCATCAGACGAGTTGTTGCCGGAATCAGCGCCTGAGCCCTCGTCCGAAGAAGTAGGGAGCACTGAATCCTCCTCCTCTATCATGGCCTTCTCTATCTCGTCAGCGAGGACAACCCATTTGATACTTGTTCCTCAAGGGCTTGCCTCCTAGATTGCGAGCGTGCGTGAATGACGGCTCGAGTCCGCTTGAGCTCTGCCTTCTCGAATATTTTCCTATCCCGGTTGTTGGCAACAATCGCATCCCTTTTATACAAGGAAACATGACCGTCAGCCTCAGCCTTGGCCGCGAATAGTGAAACAATTTCATTTTGGGAGTGCCGGAGAAGACCCTAGGTCGAGGCTAGTTTTTCCTGAAAAAGCTCTCTTTCCAAAATCACAGCTTCATTCTGCTCCTTGAGCTCAAAAATCTCCGCGTCTTTGGCCGCGACCTCCTCTTGGAATTGCCTCACCCGGGAATTCCCCTGTTCGATCAGCAGAGCGAGCCATATCAGGGAAGCCCCGACTCACGAAATAAAGGAAATAAAACTCGTGTATAACATTTACCTGCTCAGCAAGACTAGCCCGCTCGTGGCGCACCCCCTCCAAACTGAATCTGAGCTCATCCAACTCCTCATCCTTTCGGGAGGAGGATACCTCTGACGCCTTGAGCTCCGACTTGAAATTCCCAAGTTCCTCCTCGCGCTTAGTGAGCTCGATATGAAGCTTTGAAAAGGAATGATCATAAAACTTCTGGACCTACAGTATGGAGGGAAAGGATTAACGAATGAAGGCAGAAAATCGAAGGGAGGGGTGGAGATTACCTGCTTTTGAAGCTTCCTCGCCTCTTAGAGGGCGACCGGGGCGTCGAGATCACTGTCATCCTCGAGACCGGAAAAGAAGTCCCTGAATGAGTCAAACTCACTCTGAGATACCCCCACATCGGTGGCGCCCCTATTCGAAGCATCACCTATTTCGCCAGGGGAAAACGAAGGGCCCACACAAAGGTTATCAACGATCTCGGTCGAGATAATTGTTTGATCCCGAGTTACTTCGGGATCGAGGCCCCTGAACTCAAAAACTAAAGACCCGTTGGTATGGGCCACATCGTGATCAAATTGATATTCGGGGACTCCATCCTCGCCAATGCTTTGCTCCGATCGAGGCTGATCCCCTTCAGCTATTTCTGGCTCGAGGGTCCCCCGATTAGTGACTTCCTGAACAATGGAACTTCGGCCCGCCCCCTGTGCCAGAGGACATTCTTCACCACCATCATCATCTACAACACGCAGACTCGCTGTAGCAGCAAAAGTTAGGACCGTAGCATCAGTTTTGGGCATGCGGATCCTGATTATTTTCGATTTTGGAGACTCGCCCGAAGTCCCCTCCTTCCTATTCTTGCCCTTCTCGGTCCTCGAAGAACTTGTCTCACCAGACAAAAGTGGCTTCATTGACCAGTTGTCCCCGAGGCCTGTATTGGTGGAACATGTCAGTTTCACTTAGGCGAAAAGAAAAAAAAACAAATGCGTTAAAATATACAACAATCACGCAAGGAGCTTACTATGTTTCTTGGCCTGCCAACGCGTTCTGGCCAAATCTCACCATGAACGCATACCATACGGAAAGGCGGAGTTCAAGCGCCTGATCTATCCCGAGATATCCGAGACCGCATCAGGGAACCAAACAGTAGTTGTATTATCGAGAAAGGGCCGATTCAGAAAAAAAGGAGATGAGGTAAGGACGAAACGCGTCTAAAATAAAGGTACTTACAATTCGTGTTCCATTCCTCTGGGAACGGCATTCGGTCAACTGGAATAATATCTGAATTCCTCACTCTGACGAACTGGCTCATCTAGCCTCGGTCCTTGTCCTCATCGATGCTCGCAAAAAACGGCTTCGCAGATCGATGGTGTAGCTTAATTAAACCCCCTCAAAAGAGTCGGGGACTGTACAATCGTATCAAGTGGTCGAGGGTAAAATTCATTCCCTCGATCTGGTTAGAAAAGTACCGGAGCATGTATACGATCCTCCAGAAAGAGGGATATATCTGACCGAGTGTTACTCGGTATTGACAGCTGAAGTCCAGTATGACCGGATCAATCGACGAGGGAGAGGAAGAATCTACGGGCTCGAGTGTGAAAAGGTACGTATAGATGTTGAGGAAGCGGGCTTTGTAAGTGGTTATATCTTCCTCATCCCTATGAATCTCAATAAGCGTTGTCTCCTCCCGGCCGCAATCAATTTTCACCCTCTCGACTTTGGGAATTATACTGATATACCTGGATACGGGATCGCATCGACCCGGTTTGTTAGGAGGGTTATCGATGGTGAGATTGGAGGTCATCTAGAAATCACCAGGGATACATTGCTCTACGCTCGGCGGTTTCTTCGCCTTATCTTTGGACGTGCGCACTGGGGAAGAAATATCCTCTCTTCGAGGGATCGTCTTGGAAGTCTTGGCCATGATTGAATCGGGTTTTACGAGAGAAGGGATGAGAAGATAAAAATGAGGAGAGGGGTGGGAATAGAAGGAGCCTTAAAAACTTGAAAATGGAAGTGGAAATTCGAATGGCACGCGGATGTAATATTTATAGCGGTCTCATGAGCAACGTTAAGGAAACAGAAAAGATTGAGTCATTGGAGGGTCGTGGGTCTTCTCGGGGATCGTGCTGATAGCGACCTCGCACAGTCTTTTAAAGTATATCATTAAATGAATTCAAGAACGTTTCTTATCATTCTACTCTAAGAAACGCGGGGACTATCTGTGTGCGGCCAAATCAGGAAGGTCGATTTTATGTGTATTGCGACATTAGACAGTGTTATCGCATGAGATCTGAGATACGACCCGAGGTCTGACCTCGGACCTCCATCACGTCGACCTCGAGGCGGTACGGACTCAGGATCGGCGCCAGGTTGCGGCACAAGGATTGAGGCAAACAACTCTGGAGTAAAGTACAAATCCGTACTCAAACATTAAATAGCAGTATCAATTGCGAATCTTTATAATAAATGTCAATGTACCATGTTGGGATTCTCCCTCCTATAAAAGGGGACCCTTGTCATTTTGTAGAGCACAATATTGAATACAAGGCACAAGAACATTCTATGCTTTATTACTCAAACATTCTCTATTTCACTCTACTAGCTCATTTACTCACATTTATTGTTTTCTATTAATTGTTCTTCATTTATAGCTCATTATTGGTCATAAATAGCATATCCCGAAGCCTGTAAGCTAGTTATAGCTTCATCGACCATCCGACGGTAGCCCTGAACCTCGACCCTGAGGAACCTCGAGGTCAGTATCGAACCCTCGAACTAAGGCGTTTCAGTTTGCTTTTCTTCAGTTTTCTAACTGTTGTTACTCTATTCTGTCCTAATACACTTAGCTTCAACCGCTTAATAACTGGCATTAGGATAAATCCCATATTTTTAGAACCACTTAACTAAATATAATTGTAATTACCATTTTCCCGGTAAACACATGTCTTCTTAATTCTGGCAGTGAAAATCCACTCCTCCCCACTGCATCTTCAACTAGATAAGGCTTGTGCTTGTATTTGTGCAGAAGACACTTCCCTCTCTGCTTCAATTCATACTAGTTGTTTACAACCTAAGCAGCAATTGGACCACTTCACTTCTTTAATTTGAACAAACCTAGTATTCTGGATGTCAAGTTTGTTGGAGGTTCTACTCAATCTTCTTGCGATTGCGTTTTCAATGGATATAATTTCCTGACTTTTATCTCACTCTCTTAGAATGCTGAACATATGTAGGCTGTTTAGAGAACTAGCTCCATCAGAACTCAACTACAAAAATCAAAGAAAGAAAAATTCTAACTTCCTCCAGTATTTTGTGCTCATTCCGAATTACTTGTTGCACCTGACGGACAGATTGAGGCAAAAAAAAAATACGAAAAATACACCAACTCACACTGAAGAAAATTATTCACCATAAAGAATATGTTAACTACAACTATTAATTATTAATGTAGCCAAAAATTGCACAAAGTGCTGTTATCACAAGAGTCAAGACGAGCCTTTCTTTCCTATCTAATTAATCTAGATGGCAGATCTGTTCAAGTATGTGGTATACCTAACAACTAGAAACTCTTCCATAGATAATAGATTGGAGGCTGCAGTAGCCCAAAAGCGACAAAAGCAAATCTTGCTAGGTTGCGTTGCACTATCTTGTGTCAAATAGGTCCAAAGTCCAGACTAAAAGATTATATTTGGAAATCAATTGTGCCACTTCCTTGCTCCTCTGCAGCCTCCAGTTCTGGAAGAATTGAATGATGATCTGCAGATATTGACGGTTGTAAAATATTTTTAAGACTTCTATATATCTCTCCAGGTGCCTCCTTATTTCGATCGTGGCTGCCATGCATTTTTCCTGTCACCTTAACTTGATATTTCCTTCTCGTGCTTGACTTTGAATCTTCCTTGTGAGGTGAGTGCAATTCACAAGTACATTTGTGAGTGGAATCACCAACATTTTTGGCTGCATGGCATACAACCATTCCAGAAAACATGTATAATTCTAAGTACTTTGAGAAAAGGTGTGCAAAGTAAAGATTGCTATTGAAAGAAAGAAATGGCATATAAGGTATCTCATAAAAACGAAACAAGTAGAATTTAATCCAAGACAAATGCTTTGACATCTTAACGGTTTAGGTCTCTGTGATTAAGATGTTTGATTTCACATTCATATATATCCTCTAAACCTAGTTTACTTCATTGTGTTTGCGATGCACATGTAAAAGAGCATGCTAAATGCTATGCCATGCAGTCCATTTACTGTTTAGCCATGCTCGTTTACTATATTACACATTTCTTGTTATTCCAAGGAAAGAAAAAGCACAAAGTACTTTAGACAACTTGATACTACCAAAAGTTAATGCAGCTGGGTATAAAGAATAACAGATAGAAGAAATATACAGTACAGGAAGGCTATCTTCTTGGTGGAAGGTGCGCATGCCACTATCCTTCTTCTTTTTTGCATGCCGCTATCAGTGTATAAGTAATTGAGATGTTGTGGACTTGGAGAAGGGAAGGTTGGAAAAATAAACTGGGAGTCTCAAGTTTTTGAGTACAGAATCACAACCATTCAAATCCTACAGTGCACTCTTTTGAAATTTTACTAGCTAGAAAACAAAAATAAGGAATGGTGATTAGTAAGACTGGAGATAATGTTTTCAAGATGTACAGGGGATTGTTTTCCAGCAAGTATTTAGAGCCTAAATCTGATGCCTTAGACCACTAGGCAATTCTGTCAGATTGCACTAAGGCATTTATTTTATGATACCGGTCAACCTTTCTTGTAAGAGGCACTTACATATGTCTATGCTGGAAGACTCTTGCTTTGCCAAAGGTGAATTAGCACGTCTAATGCACAACCACGTCCTTTCTTCTTCAGATTCTTGTTGTGAGACAATTGGTACATGCCAGTAGCCTTTTTCTGACTCCTGGAGACATAAGGAACAAGATTACATCTGATAGTTGTGTTAAATGAATAATAATGTTCTTCTCCTATAAGTGCTCAACCTCTGCTATTGATTTTATTAGTGCAAATCGAGAAGAATGCACCACCTATATATGTATTTTGGTTCATAAAATTGATAATGAGCAAATTATTTGCTATGTATATTCTGAAGCAGATCAAGTAGAAGGCAATAATGACCTGAATTACAACAGAACAGGGAGGCGGCATGTGAAGTACTGGACCTGTTTCAGAGAAACTGAAATGCACCTTCAATTAAGAAAAGAAAATTCCTTCATCAGAAAACTGTGGAACGTACAAGTATGTTTGAATTTGTAGCATACACATCATGAAATGGAGGTATCCCTTAGCAAGTAAGCTAATTAAAGAAAGATGGCTCATGTTGCTTCATGGATAGAGTAAGAAGTGATATGAGGGACAATTTATAACCAAAAAACGACGGCTAGAGGAGGTTGTTTTTCGATGGTCAATAATAGGTCATTGCCACCATTGTGCTAGACATAATTCGATGCCCACAACCAATTTTCTCCTCTCCCTCACCCCTCACATCCCTGGTGGCCCTTTCCCTATTAAAATAATTCCCCTACAGCTCTACCTTGGGGCCATACCTTTTATCGATGCAATAAAACATCAGTCAAGAGAAACGAATATATTGCTAGATAGTTAATATGCCATGACTGTCTTGTTACTTTCTTGAACCTCCAACATGCATATTAGAACGAAAGTTCAATATTTGAAACAGACATATTTCTGAAGTGTAGAACTCACCTGATGCCGTTCTTTCCACTTTGGGAAAAAGTCATTTCCCAGAAGTTGAAACAAATGGTCCCTCATTTCATCATTCGTCACAATTAAGCACTTAAATTTTATAGCTGCATACAGCCAGTACCTGAACAAACAAGTTAATTCACCATCAGAATAAAAATGAAAACGAATTAGAATACAAGGCACTCAGATTACAGCTCTCACCAATCATCATTGGAGCCTGTAGGTGTTGCATAGATTGCATCAGCATTTTTCCACTTGTCAATTAACGCTCTATTGAATGGTTCATCCATCTTATCTCCAGTAATACGTCTATTATGCAAAACTATGAGCGGCCACTTTTTCGAAGGAAGCATCTGGCGAATTCCGTTGACAATAGCATTGACCTGAATGCAAATGGTCAATTAGAGAAAACAGAAGAGCTGAATTTTTGAAAATACAGGGGTGTCATTAACGAGGCACCCAACACTAACCTTAGATGGCCTAAATTTTCTTTGGCTGTAAAGGCCAACATTTGCTCCATCAACAATAGCTTCAAAGGGTCCATAATAGTCAAGCCATCTCTGCAGTTGTTTCACCCTCACTAGAGACACAAATGAAATGATCCAAGAATAACCTAATCATATTAGAGCAGTTAGTAAAACGTACTTGAAATTTCTGGAAGCTTGAATTTCTCTCTCTCTGCGCAGCTATAGAAGCAACTGACTTTGCGAAATTTTCAGTTTCTACAGGATCAAGATCAATGGTCACCAGCTTCTCACCACAGCATTTGCAGCAGCCGTCAGAGTCAACAGATGCGTGTGATACAGTCCATTTACCATTACCCAACCAGCCTTGTCCATGCCACCCACCACCTCCATTTTTAATAGCTTCGCGTATGGATCTTTCATCCCATTTTCTTTTCCCAACCCTTGAAGCTATCTTGCTGTTGAACCACTTCACAATCAAATCTGCAGTTGAAGGTGAGACTTGTCGAACTCCTTGTCGAAGCTTATGCAATAAATAGTACACCTTGTCACTCCTACCAGCTTCTACACTTACTTTTAAAAGTGCCTCCAGTTCGGGTTCCTCTGGATAGACACCATGCTCCAACATGTGCTCTTCAACCATAAATGCCTTGTCAACATCCCCATTATTGCAGAAAACAGATAAGGCAGGAGCATAAGATCGCAGCCTCGGGTTTATTCCATATTCTTTAATTAGCCTTACCACATCAAATGCCATGTCACCATTTCCCAATGCCATTGCCATTCTTGCAACAGATGTAAGGGTTGCTTCATTCATTTTTACCTTGTCTGACCGCATCTTCTCATATATCTCAAAACCATATTTAAGTGCATATTGTTTCACATCTTCACTCACTTTAATTCCATCATCACTTTTTGTATTACAACCTTCTGCACTGCTCTTGAAAAATTGCACCAATTCATCTATAGTTTGACAGTGACTATCTGAAGAGAAGCTCAACATAACTTGATTCCCAGAATTACTTCCCTTGGGCAAGTCAACAGAATTCAGAGTCCTATTACTACTACTTCCACTTTTTGCTGGCTGAACAACACCAGCAGCTGCAGAAGCACAAAGATAGAGAAGAAGAGCATAGTGATACTGTTCCATTGCTATTCCTTCTTGCAATGCCAACTCATACAACCTAATTGCACCAAGTACGTCCCCTCTCTTTGAACACATATCCAACCCAATCTTAAATGTTGAATCAATTTTACTTTTCTTGTTTTCCCTATTACCACCATCTTTTCTAACTTCTTTCTCTACTTTTTTACCTTTACTCTTAAAAGTTTCAGTCTTGGACTTATTAGAACCCAACTCTCTCTTTCTTTTACTCTTTGCATTTCTGTCTTTTAGAATGACTGTTTTCCCCCCTAAATTATCTCTTGAAGATTTCATGCCAACCATCTTATCTTTGGGACTAAAGGAAGAAAACCCAGAACTGTTTTCATCTTGCTCTGGTTCAAAGGACAATCTTGTTTCCAAGTGAGTGACCTGTGCTTTAACTTGAATGGAGGGCAAAATTCCAAGTGTGTATTTTGTTGGTGCAGAAAGGAGAGTATGAAAAGAAGAGTGAAACTTTAAAGAATGCTTACTGCAGTGAGTGAAGTAATAGAGTTTGAGTTGAGTTTGTTGAAGGGATTTGAAGGTGATGTAGGAGGTGGAGGCCATGTGTGGCCGTTACTCAAGCTTCTTATCAATGTCGGATTTCAGCTTATTATATTAGGATACTGGACCATGTTTAATTTACTTTCGTGCCCCTAGCTCTTTCCCAGGATAAGATGTCTGCTGTCTTTTTCTCATTGATCTCATCCTCCTCCTTCCCACAAAACAAATGAAGTTTTTAAGATGTTACTTAATTTATGTATTATATTAATAGCATAAAACAATATTAGTTAAAATGCTCCATTCGTTTTAATTTAGACGGCACACTTTTCTTATTTGTTCGTTCCAAAAAGAATGACACATTTATGTAATTAGAAATAATTAACTTTAAACTTTTCATTTTACCAATTTTACTACTTTTATTACCACACAAATATCACCGCCCCATAAAGCTTTTACTCCTTAAGCTTTTACGATTACAAGTTTCAAAAGTCTCCTTTTTTTCTTAAACTTCGTGCCAAATCAAACTAGTTCAAAACAATTGATTCAACGGAAAAGAGTTCAAAATATCCCTAAACTATTGGAAAATGTTTAAAAATACCTTCCATCCACCTATTGGGCTAAAAAATCCCCTCCATCCACTTTTTTGGTTCACTTATGCCCTTTGACCGTTAGGTCAGGGCTAAATATAAAATTATTATTATTCTTTTGTAAAACTTAAAAAAAATTGCAAAATTTTCGTTTTTTTAAACTAATGCACCAATAGTCTATTAATTTAGTAACGCCTTCTTATTTTACTTTTTTCGGTTATGACAAAAAAATATTTTATTTTTTTCAGCTTTTTTAAAAGCTGAAAAAAAGAAATTGTAGAAACAGAAAAAAAATGTTTTTAATAAAATAGTTTCGTTTTTTAAAAACTGAAAAAAATATTTTTAACAAAATATTTTCGTTTTTAAAAAATATTTTTTTTATTTTTTCCAGTTTCTTAAAGCATTTCTTTTTATTTTCGTTTTTCATTTTTTTTAAAGAAATTTTTTTTTTGTTTTCTTTAAAAAAATGAAAAAAATTATTTTCAAAAACGAAAATGTTTTGTTGAAAATATATTTTTCAGTTTTCAAAAAACGAAATATTTTATTAAAAATATTTTTTATGTTTTTACAATTTATTTTTCAATTTTTACAATAAACATGCTTTTAAAATGAAAAAAAATGGGAAAGTTTTTTTTTTTTGTAAAAACTTAAAAAAATAGACTTTACTAAATTAGTGGACTATTGGTGCATTAGTTTAAAAAATAAAAATATTTTACAAAAATATTTTTTTTTCAATTTTACAAAAAGAGTAATAATTATTTTTAATTTAGCATTGACCTAACGGTCAAAGGGCATAAGTGAACCAAAAAAGTGGATGGAGGGGTAGTTTTAGCCCAATAGGTAGATGAAGGATATTTTTAAATCTTTTTCAATAGTTTAGGGGCATTTTGAATCCTTTTTCGTTGATTCAATCTCAACCATTTAGATCATCCTAAGAGTAAACAAAAAGAAACAACAACAACACAGTATAATCCCACAAGTGGGGTTTGAGGAGGGTAGTGTGTACGCAGACGTTACCCCTACCCTAGGGTAGAGAGGCTGTTTCCAATAGACCCTCGGCATCCTTCCCTCCAAAACTTCTCACATTACTCTTGGGTGACTCAAACTCACAACTTCTTGATTGAAAGTGGAGGGTGATTATCATCAAATCAACCCACCTTATTTAAAAAGAAGTCGTACAATTTGGATAGACTATGACAAATTAATGAAATTATATCAAATGTTTTGAAATTTCTCTAGAAATACTACCTTTAAAAAGTTATAATGGAGGTAGTAAGCCTATATATGGGCATTTCAGCAAAACAACTTATTAGCTCCATTTGTCCTTTCTTTTTTCATCCAAGATATTTTATACGTCAATGTCACACGCGGGAGATGATTTGTATTATGATGACCCAAAAGGTCATCCTAAGTAATTCTAGCTAAATCTGTGTTCCGAGGCCCCGAAAGCCTCCGTTAATCTCACCTCGATATGCGTGCGCAGTCTGGGCATGTAGCCGGGAAGCTCCTATGTAAAAATTTGATAAAAATAGAATTTTGAATTGAATAATTGAATAAAGTTGACTTTGGTCAACATTTTTGGTAAACGGACCCGGACCCGTGATGTGACGGCCCGGAGGGTCCGTAGAAAAATATGGGACTTGGGCGTATGCCCGGAAGCGAATTCCGAGGTCCCAAGCCCGAGAAATGAATTTTTAAAGAAAATTATTTTCTGAAAATAATAAAGGATTTTGAAAGTGAATAATTATGTGAAAACCGTGTTATCGGGCCCATATTATAGTTTCGGAGCCCGAAACAGGTTAATTATGTGTTATGTGACTTATCTATGAAATTTGGTGTAAAACGAACTTGAAATGACGTGATTCAGATAAAAATGGAAAATTTAGAAGTTTATGAAGTTTAAGAAAATTCTATAGATTTCGGAGATTAATTCATTGTTTTGATGATATTTTGATGGGTTAAAAGCTTGAACAAGTTCGTATGATGTTTTGGGAGTCGTGTGTGTTTTTGGTTTTGAGCCCCGAGGGCTCGGGTGAGTTTCGGGTAGGTGTCGTAGTGNAGAAAATTCTATAGATTTTGGAGTTTAATTCATTGTTTTGATGATATTTTGATGGGTTAAAAGCTTGAACAAGTTCGTATGATGTTTTGGGAGTCGTGTGTGTTTTTGGTTTTGAGCCCCGAGGGCTCGGGTGAGTTTCGGGTAGGTGTCGTAGTGCAAAAAGGGTTGAAAAATCTGGTGTTTTGAGTGATTTTTCTGATATCTGGTGTCTACTCAGTGCGATCGCATACATAGACCCGCGATCGCACAGCTTTGTGTTAGGGGGAGAGTCAGTACTTCTATGCGATCGCATAGCAAGGGGCGCGATCGCATAGGGATATAGGTGTCCGGGTGGGGGCTGGTCCAATATGCAGTGCGATCGCACTATCATGCCCGCGATCGCAGAGCTTGTCAGTCCCTCCTCTATGCGATCGCATTCCTATCTCCGCGATCGCATAGGCTAATTTTGCCC